>CBVK0100964133.1:0-10313 GCA_900067695.1 Picea abies | reverse complement strand
GAGAGAGAGAAAATGAATGTGCGTAGGTGGGTGCACTAAAAATGCAGGATGCGCAGTGAAAAGTTTGTGATATGTAAAAATATTGGCTTGTAGGTGTGTGCACTAAAAATTGGAGCCACGCGGAAAATTATTGGTGTGCTGGCACGCGTGCTAAATTTTGGCACTACACGGAAAAATGTTGGTGTGCGGGTGTGCGCACTAAATTTTTGCACCACATAGAAAAATGTTGGTGTGAGGGTGCGCGTGCTAAAATTTGGTGATGTGTGGAAAACTATTGGTGTGCCAGTGTGGGTGCTAAAATTTGGTGCCACGTGGAAAAATGTTGGTGTACAGGTACGCGCACTAAAATTTGGCGTTGCGCAGAAAAATACTGGTGCGAGGTGTGTAGAAGCATAATAATGGTGTGTGTGGTGTGCGCAGTATTGGCAAAGCACAAAGAAATTTTGTTGGTGCACGGGCAATGTGGGTATATGTTGTCGCGCGACAGTTTAGTTAATGGTGCGCGCAGAGTACTGGTGCGTGGTGGGGGCATACTAAACCTTGGCATAGTGCAACACATAGAGAAAAATGTGCACATAAGATTAGTGCGCTACACAAAAATGGTGCGCGACACAAAAAAATTTGTGCGCAACATGTAATAGTGCAAGAACCAAAATTTTGTGCGGTAGATATTGGCGCGTGACACAAAAGTAGTGCGCACCCGTTATTGGCACGATAGATAAGTGATGCACAGTGGTTATAGGTGCACCGAGCATGGTTTTCCTTGTGGGGTTGTTGCACATGCTAAATATATGTGTGCAGGTTGAAATTTGTGCACGCAAAGTCGTTTGGAGGGTGAAAAACAACAAAATCCCATGATTTCAAAAAACTTATAATTTTTTCCCTAGAAAAAAGAGGAAAACTACTAGGAGCACCACTTTTTGATTTAGAGGTCGATTTTAAAGTTTTGGTTGCAATGGTAACACTCGTCAAGATGAGAGGTTTCAAAGAAGCTACAATTTTCACATCAAAAAAAAAAAATGATGTTAATATTAGCACCACTTCTTGATTCAGGTGTTGATTTTAAAGTTTTTGTTGACAACATTAATATGATGTTAATTCCATGGTTGCAAAAGGTGCCTATTTTAATGTCCCCAAAAAGTTTGTTACTAGTAGCTCCACTTTTTGAAACATGGGTAAAAATAGCCACTAAATTCCACCTCTAAAAGAAAAAACTCTAGAGGGTTCTCGATAAGTTGTTGCCTATGTTGCATATGGACATACTTCTTGGAAATTTTGTTTGGGGAAAACCAAGTGAGAAAATATGAATTCCATTGGTGTTTTAGTACTTTTCTACTTTCCCAAAAAGGATCAAATGCCTTACCTATAAAATACATGTCCTCAAAGGACTCCCTTCATAGAACAATGAGTTGTTGAGGACATTAGAATTAATGCACCTTGGTAAATATGCATTTGGAATCACATCCAAAATGCTACATGTAAATGGCATACCCAACCCATATGGTTTCTACCACAGAGGGTGTGATTGAATCTTTTAATATATACAATTCTTGTGTTATCAAGAGGGTATTTCAATCATCAAAGTGGATATCCAAAGAGTTGAATTGTGGCTATCTATATTATCAAAAATTATGGATTTGGGTTTCGGGATCAATTTGGAGTTTCTTGACAAAAAGAGGAAAACTTGAGTTCATTTCTTCCTTTGCAAGAACAAAGTTGGAGAACAAGGGATTTCATATGTGGGGAAATTTGTTGCACAAGGACAAAGATAAGTGTTGTACTTTTAGTACCTCAAAGAATGTTTGATGGAGCTCCATTAATGACAACACCAAGAAAAGAAGATCTAGGTGAATGGAGAGAAGGTATGGTGGTAGGGATTCAAGAAAAGATTCAATACAACGATCGTAATAATAACCGATATTTCATACAACAACATTAATGATAACAGTAGCACTAAACGCTCCTTCAAAATTCTATACAACAATGAGTTACAATATGGGAACATTTATGGAGGTAGTAGATATGGATGGTTCATGCATGTGCCATTCCTTAGCTTATATCTAATTCAAAAGTTTTATATATTTAGTAGTTCAATTTTATTTTTGATTTTTCTTGAGTTAGTAGTTGCATGCACAACTAGTTAGAGTGATTTACATGTGGAAATTTTCCAATATTAGATTAAGGAACTATTTTTCATGTGTCCACATTCATTGTACCTCCTAGCCTATAAAGGAGAGCATAGGGATGAGGTTTTTATTCATTATGTTTTGCAAATTAGGAAGCAGTGGGAGAAGGGAAAAGTTTAAATATTTCAATGTAATTCTTGTTTCCAAGAGTAATAAATAGTGATGTGATTCAAGTTCCATATTTGTGTACCCAGTACTACTTTCCTCAACTTGATGTGTTTCAATTTCTAGCAAAGTTAAGATTGTAGTTTTGATAGAGATTTGAATTTTTTGTTTTCCTAAGTATGTAGGGTAGACATCATACTAGCATTGATACCATGCTATGAAGAGTTTTAACATGGTATAAGAGAACATTTTATGAAATCTTCTTGATTTTGTATATAGAGAGACGCATTGTCTCGAAGAGAGAACTTTCAAAGGATTTTAGTGAACAAAATGTCCAATATTTAGAGATAGAAACAAAAAATTTCCAATGATCAACATGTGGACCTCAAAAGGGTTGTCACGTGAAAATGCCTAGTTAATCTAATGATGGTACATTATAGCTTGCTAAAAAAAAATACAACAATGGAAACTGTTAGGATGTGAGAGAATCACTTGTTGGAATGAGCCTCCAAACGTGCACCACAGAAGTTGAGATTAAAAAAACTCTTGAAAATGGCACAATTATGGTATCTTGTGGAGAACATAGTTGCACCACCTACAAATCCCAAAGATCATGCAGAAAAAAAACAAGAGGGTAGCAAACTTGTTGGAAGGAGCCTCCAACTTTGTGCCATAGAAGTTGAGATTACATAACCTATTCTAAATGGAAGACTTATGGTAATTTTTGGAGAAAGTGGTTGCACCACCTACAAATCCAAAATATAAGGGAAAACATTAAATTAAGTTAGTAAATAGAAAGAAAATTCCATCGGACTTGGTGAAGAACCCCTAATCCTTTATATCACTAAAACAAACACTGCCAAAGAGATGTATGATGCCTTTGAAACATTGTACTAGTGTGTGAACATATCTAGGAATATTCTCCTTAAGAAAAAACTCACCTCTACCCACACGAGAAAAATAGATACAATAGCAAACTATCACATGAAGATTGTAGTGTTGAGATATTATTGTTGTGATTGGGGACATAGTTGAGTATAATGATATAATTCAGATTTTTCTTATTGTCTTTAGTCCACTATCACACAAAATTTTCCAAGTTATCTATGGTCAAGACAAGTTACCTAACTTCAAGTGGTTATGGGATGCTTCATTGGAGAAGATATGAGACTACAAGAAGTCTAACCTAGTTATGAGGATGTTCTAGACCTAGCCCTCATCGGGAAGGCGAGGAAGGGATGAAAGAAAGGGTTTGGAAAGGGTCAAAAGAAGAAAGAATTCGATATCTTCTAACTACTAGAAGAAGGATTTGATCCATATACAATACTTCAACTACAACAAACATTTCCATTATTCTTCTCAGTGTCCTCAGAAGAAGGGAAAGGGTATGCAACAACAAAAAGTACAATTTGTAGGAAGTGTTAACGGTCCATGTGTGGATGAGTTGACTGTTATGCTTGATACAACCTTTTCCATGTCTTTGTTCCTTTTCACAAACACAATTTCAAGTTTTGGATGGTATGTGGATAGTGGATCTTCGAGACATATGACTTATGATATAAATATCTTCACCATGTTTCAATAGCAAGAGGGAGTAATTATTTTGGATCTGGGTGGTGATGCCACACATCATATGAAGGGATTAGGCTCCATATCATTCCATATGTCTTTAGATGATGTTTTTTATTTAGATCATATCTTGTATGTTCCTAATTTAACGAAGAGTTTGTTTTCAATTTCTTGCATGACATTACAGTTTTTCATTAAGGTTGGTGGTCAACAAGTCAAGATTAGAGACAATAGCCATGGATCTAGTCAAGTTTTGGCCAAAAGAATGTAAGAAGATGGCCTTTACAATCTATTTGAAAATCTGATCGAGGAAGTGTGGCAAGATGCCATGATAGATGAGGGTTTCTCTAGCCTTGAAGAGACTCTTACTCTAGAGAGTTTCTCTATCGTAGGGGAGACAATTACAAAACCATTTGTGAAATCAATGATTGATTCCTTGATTACAGTTGATGAGTGTATGTAATATTAACAAGATAAGGTTGTTATAGAAGGAGTCTCCTAATGAGAGGTACTTACTCTTACTCTCCTTGCCTTCTCAACAACATAGTAACTACAAACCATTCTCCTTAAATTCTTCTACCTGCAATTATTGTTCTCAAGATAGATTTCTCTATCCAATTTAATACCCACGACTATTTACAATGCATCTTAGTGCAACCCAATTTTCCTCGAAGCATACAAATACTACTTTCTCTAATCTAAGTCTTGAAATCAACAAACAAACTCCTTATTTATGTTTCTCTTTGCGACAACAAGATACAATTAACATGTTTCTCCTCATCTTTCAATTCTTCAAATTCCCTTGACCCACAAGATCCAAAAATCATATACAAGATCTAATACCACTCTAATGTGATGAGTAAACATAGTTAACCCAAAATCCATGTAATCTTAAGAGGATTTTCCAAAGGGAATATATAAAAACCTTGATTGTCAATGTTCTAAACAAGTACCTCATACACATTACACATTAAATCAAATAGATTATTATGTCATTGCGGAAGCATTAGTTAACCATTACACAACACGTTCTTACAACTTGATGATAAAATGGTCCTCATATCATCTCAAATACCCACATACAAGAAAATACATTGACGTCCCTGCAATCCCTCATGCAATCTCAAATACTTTCAAGCATTCAAATGCATTGACATACTTGTCATCTCAAATACTCACAATGATATAAATGCATCAATGTGGCTATAATTGTCATCTCAAATACTCACAATGATATAAATGCATCAATGTGGCTATAATACCTCAAACACAACACCTGCTCATAATCTAGTTATGGAATGATCATCAGATCATCTCAAATACTTGTAGGCATGCAATCCCTTGGATCATTTTAAATAACTACAAGCATACGAAGGAGAATATATAATCATAAAACATATTCCAAGACACCACAAGATACATGTATCCAATTATTAGTCTTCTAAACTAGCACCAAGACCTAGAACATATTTCAATGTTCTACTAACATGACAAATGATAGATCTAAATGCATAGTTTGACTATAATCCCCTAGGCACAACACCCACTCACAATCTGATGAGTCCTCAAATCATCTCAAATTATTGTAGGTATGCAAATCCACCAAGATGCTTATAATCCCTTAGATCTTCTCAAGTACCCACGTAGACAAAAATGGCTTACAAATGTATTGATTTCCCTATAATCCCTTGAATCATCTTAAATACCCACACATACATTGTATAATCGCTCAAATAATCTTAACACTTAGAGGAGGAAGAGGAAGGACCATATCAAATACCCACATGAATACATATGCAATGATGTGCTTGTAATCCCTTGGATCATCTCAAATCCTTGCATTGTGTTGTTATCCATGTAGGCTTACAAATCCACTGATGTGGTTATAATCCCTCGAATCATCTCAAATACCCATATGTATACAAAGGGCCTACAAATGCACTATGTCCCTCTCGTCCCTCAAATGATCTCAGATAATTTCACTAATGTCCCTGTGATTCCTCTAATCATCTCATCCCACAAAGGAGGGTTGATAGGCCCATCTCAAATACCCACAAACCATTTAAGTGCATAAATAAAAGAAAAAAATGTTACCCCACAACCAGTAGACCATTATTTTAGTCAAAAAGAGGAGCAAGAACCTCTTTGGATACCCTCATTGGGATATCTTTATTTATTGAAACTTATACATTACCATTCACTAATCCTCACAACCACTATGAAATACAAAGTTTAATAATAGTAAAACCTATTCAAAAGGACTACAAAATAAGTTTCCATGCAATTCTTATCCCTATATGTTATATGTAAGGACACAAATAAAAAAAACTGATGGTGAGTGTGAAATCCTTCATCCTAGCATTACAAACGATACCAGATGATGGTGAGTGTGAGGTCGAGCTATCATCGTGTTGTGGGCCATATTCAACTCCTCTGAATTTTCATAAACAGTAAGAGACCCGGAGAAATGGATAAAGTGGAAGGTGGGATTGGGAGATTTCTTGCAAAAACCGATCAATATTTTGTTGGAGACTAATGGGATTTATCCGTTAGGTATTTTTGAAAGGAATCAAGCTTTTTCTGCAAAGGAATCAAGATTTTTTTGTGTCCTCTCCATTTTGGTATCAAATCCTTTTAATGGTCGAGGAGGGGCATAATTTATATATATGTTTGAATTTCCATTGCACTTGTTTGTTCAAGTCCTCCTCCCCTATCAATTGCAGAGTGTCTATGTTTGTCTGTTTGTGTCTCTGCATTGTCTGTATCTTACAAGAGCAAGGACGGAAGATGGATCCGGGACGCCCATAGCAATGACAGTTTGTTATTTATAGCCAGCAATGACAATTTGTTATTTATGATTCTAGTCTAAATTAGGAGTAAAAATAACCCGATAGATAGACAAAGTCTATTTCAATCAGATAGAGAGAGTCTAGTCTCAATCAGGAGTAAGAATAACCCGATTATGATTATTGCTTATAAAGATGCGGTGGAGTGCGATGAACAGACAAGCCCCAGGTTTGGTCACATGCAAATTATCTGGCCTAAATATCAAACAATAAACACCCAGGCCCATGGCAGGTATGTCTCTGCATCCATTTTTAATATATAGTTATTAGATTCATACTTTTCTTGTTTTTATTCATCATTAGTAGGGTTATTTTGTCTTTCTTTGTTATTAATAGACTCTTCCTTCTTCAATGAGTTTCAGACATGGTAACCATCGTAACCATAACAGAGAAATAGATTATTTAGGAATATCTAGAAATACTTAAAGATGACTCCATCCCATGCCACTCCAAAATGCCAAAAATTACATCTGAGTCCTTTTCTATCTGAGAAGAAATAATAATAATGCCCAAAATTATTATTGTTTTGATTTTCATGATTTTCTTGACACTATGAAAAATATTTATAAGTTTTCTAGTTGTGGGATGTGCGTGCAAGTCTCAGGCATAGCTTCCCTGCATGAACTCCTTCTTTCTCACCCCATGAATCCCATCTCATCCCTTGCCTATTCAGTAAACACACCCCATGAATCTCATCTCATCCCATCTGATCGCCATGTCCAACCTGCCATGCCATGCCATATCGCCCATCGCCCTGTGCCCATTAAAAAACCCCAATTCATGACTTGCTTGATATATAACTAGCTCTAGTTGGATTTGACAACTTTTATTCTTAGTTGGATGCCTCCTTTTTATTTTTCTCTAATTTTCCCTTTATACCAACTTCACTATGTCTACTTTGAAGATTAAACTGGTAAACAGTGTGCCAAGAGTTATAGCCCAACTCAGAGTTTGTTCTATCTAATCATTCGTTCTAGTCCGCCCGGAGTTATCGGAAGAAAGAAGCCCCAACTTGAAGAAGGTTTCCCCACAAATTTTGAGTTCCCTTCCCATAGAGTGTTCTCCCAATAATAATCCCATCTCTCAGGTTCACAAAGAAACAATTGGGTGGCCAGCTCGAAGGTTAAAGCAACGAATAGTATGCGCCAACATGGGAAAGAAAAACAAGAGAAAATAATATCGAACTATTTTAGATCGGATGTGGGTCTCGTGAACTTTTGTCATTCCATAGATTAATAGCAACGTGTATGAAAATGCTGAACGGGTATTAATCCTGAATCGTGGCTGGCTTACGGCTACTAAATGCTATTATCGTGAATCTTGTGATACGTTGGGGTTATTTGTTATCTTCGTGTATGGGCCTAACTGTAAAATATTTAAAACCCATATACTGGGATTCCCTTGTATTATGATCGTGAGCCCAGAGGCGGCTAAATTCGTCCTAATAAGCCATGCTCACCTGTTTAAGACCACATTTCCAGCGAGTAAAGAAGCGATGTTAGGCCCACGGGCCCTTTTCCTTCACAAGGGTGATTACCACGCACGCCTCAGGAGGCTGGTCTGGCTGGTCCTCAATTTCTTTCTCCCCGACAAGATTCATTCAATTGTTGCAGACATTGAATCTATTGCTCTCCACGCCTTGGATTCCTGTGGAAGACTCCACAATCAACACGTTTCAAGAAATGAAAAGAGTAAAATCAATATACCCACTCCTTCACTTTCTCTTTTATTTTCTTTCTGCTTTGTTAGAATGAGTGTTGTAATATAGAAAGTTGGGCTTTGGGATTTGCAGTATGCTTTTGAGGTTGGGCTCCTTTCGATATTCGGTAGCGAGTGCCACAAATTTTTCGACAAAGAGGAGCTTAAGCAGTCTTACTACATGGTGGAAAAGGGATACATCCAGCGTGTAGTAAACACAAAACAGATGACAAATGAATCATAGGATCATCCACAGGCTGCAGAGATCCTCGTAATCCTTCGTCCTGACCATAAATTTCATTCTAAAATCATGATGCATAGCAACCATGAAATCTCCTGAATTACACCCCATTCCCATTAGTAGTGCCAACAAAGCAGCCCTATGTTTTCACATTGTAATCAAAAGAAACTTTGAATGCTCCTTTGATATATTATTTCTACAAAGCATTGGGATCGTGTAGACTATGGCACATATTAGGGCTATCCCTCTCTTATGGATATTCCACATTCCTTTTTGTACCTCCCAGGTTTCCCAAATTCTCCTCAAAATAACCCTAATCAAAATAACCTTAACAGAAAATAATGTGCCTCCTAGGTTTCCCAAATTCTCCTCAAAATAACCACATGAACAAAGAAGAAATTGCTTTCCAAGTTTCCCAAATTCTTCAAAACTTCCACTCTAACAAAAACGAAATTGCCTTCCAGGCTTCCCAAATTCCCTTCAAAACCAAGGATTTCAGAATTATGAAATCGTGTGGTAATCAAATGATATCATGCAGCCTAAATTACTCATGTTGATGTAAATCATGATGCAACCTAAATTTGTTTCAAGGTGGCTTCCCTGTATTTAAACGTTCACAACTTCTTCGTACCACTTGTATATAGTTAAACTTCTTCGTTCCACCTGTATATAGTTAAGGATTCAGGATTGAATTTAAACTATGGCAGTTCCATATGTATGCAAAAGGCACAGACTAAATTGCACCCAGGTCTTGTTATGATATGTTATATAATACCTATATGGTATCTTTCACTTCCATATGTATGCAAACTGCACATCAATTTTATTTACTGAATATTTTTTAAGATATGGATACCCAACTAAACTTGTTTTCAATAGACAGGCAATTTATAGATCAGAGAGACAATTTTATTCGATGAGTTTAAATCCCAACTTTTTTGCATGCATTCATATATCAGAGAGGCAATTTAGGCTAATTAGTGATAGAGAGGCAATTTAGGCAATTTTTTGAACTCCCAATTTTTTTGTAATTGCACTCCGTGGGACATAGATGAGAATAAGTTTCCTTCTCACTAATATTAAAATCCGCTTACTGTTCATCCATATAATGAAAGATTTATTGCTCAGAAGGTCGTTGGTATTTCTGGTTTCTTAATCACTCTTGTTAATGCTATAACCATACATGGTATTTTTGTTTTTGTTTCACAATAAATATAATAGGTATAAATACATAAATAGGAAATTGACAATTGAAAATATTTATGCATGAATCAGTATAGATTTTGGATTAAATATTTTTCAATATATAATTAATTTTGTATTTTATTTAATATATCTTAAGGGTGGAATCACGAAGGTGGGTTACACTTTCGTGACAATCTGGTTTCCAAAATTTCGAAAAACACATTTTCGGCCGAACTAAATATATTTTTCGGCCGAAAGAATTTTGTTTCGGCCGAACTATTGTTCGGCCGAAACAATAAACGTCAAATCGAACGGAGCCATTACGGGGCCCTCGATTTGCGTGTAAAAATTTGGTCGGCCGGATATTTTCTTTCCGGCGTTAAGTTTTCGGCCGAAACATCTTTCGGCCGAAAGATTGTTCGGCCGAACAATCTTTCGGCCGAACTATTGTTCGGCCGAAAGATTTTTCTATATAATAGCCAC
>CBVK0100964132.1:0-10313 GCA_900067695.1 Picea abies | reverse complement strand
CCTTAAACACTAATCCAACCCCATACAACTTTATCTATTAAAACTTAATAATCCTAACATATAAAAGACCTTAATTTAGTCTTTTACTTAACTTATTAACAATTAATCAAATAAACAAACACACCTAAAAACACTAAATTAATTCTAAAAAAACTCTACTATTTAAAAACTTAACTTTAACTTTAACCTAGAAAACCTTTCTACACCAATAAAACCTAAAACAACAAAACCACCTTCAATAAAAAAATTTAAATTAAAAGATTTTAATAAAAATTTAAATAAATTATAGGAAAACCCCTAAATGAACCTTAATAAACCTTCAAATAATTGATTCACTCATACACCTTCAATTAATTGATTTAATTAAAATAACCTTAAAAATCTTAATAAACATTTTTTAATAAAATTTTTAAAAAATAAAAAAACCCTAATTAAACCTAAATTAAACCTAATCTAATCCTCACCATAAAACTCCAGGCGACACATAATTCTCCCCGCACACTTAGTATCATTATTTATTACCAACTCTTCCCTCCAATTAGAACCCATGCTTGTCCTGATGATGGATCCTGATATGGATCTAAAACGTCGACAATCCATTGACAATACTGTGGTCTCTCCGAACACGCCTGAAAACACTCCCCACCACATAAATCTCATCAATCAAAGAACAAACGTTTGAGTCTAGTCCCAACAATTTGGGTTTAGTATGGATTTAGGAAACTGAAGTAGGTACATAGAGTTTTACTCCGGTTTGTTATTCTTCCAGTCACTATGTATATTTTGTTGATGCCTCCTACCTCACAAACTTATGTCAACGTACATTTTTAGTCTGTACTTCCTAAGTCACTCTATTATGTCATGCTTTTTGTTTAAAGGAAGTTTAACCTGCGTCGACCATTCCTCAAAATTCGTGACTTTGCAATTCAACCATCTTGTATGTCAAGTACTTCTCAGAATCAAAAGAATATTTGTTCTATACTCATGCTAGTAAGAAAGGTCTCCATTGACTTCCTATTGAAGGATCTACTCTTATCGACTATGCAATATTGCTCTAAGCGTTTTACCTAGAGTCACACCATGGTACTATTTACATCATTGATAGGTGACCTTGCACTAAACATATGCCATTTCATCATTGGTCACTAACTAAGTGGTTTCCCTTATGTTCAATGACAAGAACATTATTCACACATTCGGATTTGCATAGTTCCTTGAATTTGATTTGTCCCTATTGGCAATTTCCTCTCCTTTGTTGAAAATCTTCATTATTGGCTGATATTCAGAGGGTGACTTTCATTTAATATTCCATATGTTGCATGCAAGAAATGTACTTCATGGTGAGTCCTTTCAATCTTTTCATATGAGTTATTCCAAACCTTTGGCCTTCAGTTACTCCTCATGTTGGATGATGGGGGGTGCATTAATTCCATCCTTCCATTGGATATATTCCTATCAAATTTGACACATCTTTCTCTGGGATAGGGATCTAGAGTCTTTATTAGTACCCCGGGTCTTGCGGTCATTAGTGGTAGGTTCCTTTTCTACTGATAGTGGTGTTATCATCGAATTTTTTTTCATAGAAATATAAGTGATGGCCGAATACATTACAAATGCACCACACCAAACAACATACCTCCAACATTAGCATGATTCATTCAGAAAATCACAGAACTATACAAATGGTTCCTTAATTTTTTGCGGAAGACTCCAAATTCCTTTTTGCACACATCTGCGTGTGCTAACACTACCAAATTTGCAAAAATTGTGCGAACTGTGCAACGGTCATCGAAGAAAATCGTGATTAGGGATGATTTTAAGGATGGAAATTTATTTTAAAATGTAGAAACCTTGGCGAACATTACTAATCCTTCATCTATCAACTATAAATGTTTGGTGATATTTTTTTAAAAATATTAAAATTTCTAAGTATTTTTTTATAGTTTTTATCAAATTTTGGCGATTTTTAAGGTAAAATAATTTTATCCTATAAAATTTGGGCAAGTCATTTTTAAAATAGTGAATCTCGTTTTCGGAAAAACCATGGAAAATTAGCCCATGAGCCAAATTTAGCCCCTAAAATCATCCCTTCTCGTGATGACGCATAAGAAACACATTTCTGATTCTAGTCTAGCATCACCCACTCCCATATTAGGTTTACGATGAGAATATGCCAAAATCCAGGTCTGAATCAAGCCTTGTGGCCGTTTAAGGACTAGGGAGGTACCTACATGAGGGCCCCTATTCACACTAAAAACTATTTTGGTAAAATTTTTCATGAGTCCTATAAATACAATCTTGATGTATACACTAAATTAAGATTTTATATGTATTGTTATGCCATTGGAATTGCTTTGTGAGAATCCATCATTCTCCTAGAATCTTTCTAGCATCCATAGCAAGATCCATTCTTCTCTCCTGTTGAGAAGATTAAATGGTAATTATTCACCATTATCACATCATTATAATAAGGGAATGAGCTTTGTATTAGGGACCTTAAGGGTCCTCCCAAGGGGGAAAATGGAACTCATAATTTCCATATATTTCTCCAAGGTGTTATCAATCAAAATCATATCCATTGGTGACAATATTTTGTTCCTATTTTTAGGTTTGCATTGTCAATTCAGGCATGTTTTTTTTCTTATATATATTTTCCTTTTATTTCTTATTTGTTTTACTTGTTGGGCCACTAACCAACTAAGAATTTATTGTGGTATCTTGCTATCTTGAAAAGGAACCTAAGGTGTTGGTTTTCTGCTCACCCAAGTGACAATATCAACACAACAATTTGGCGACTCCAGTGGGGATTGAATCAAAATTTTCCTCATTTAAGCCTTTAGATCTCTTGTTTTCACTAATTTGTGTATGCAGGTTCCAAAACCAACCTACCCCAGTTTCCAAACTCAACAATTAGGATTTTGGTTAGGAGATTTTGTTTTAAATTTTCTTTCCTGTTGTGGGCCTACGTGTGTGTAGGTACTGAAGAAATAAACATATAGACCTGCATAATCTGTGTAGTTTCATTGTTTCTCTGTCATGTAATATGAAAAATCTATGCATTGTTTATGAATGATACTTCCATAGGTCGCACATAAATATGTCTTCTCATTTTTTGCTAATATTTATGATTTGGTTTCACCAAGTAGAGTTTAGATTTTCATTTCCAACACTTTGGTAAGCAAGAGAAACATACCTAGAATTATTTCTTGGATATATAATTAGATAACTTAGGCACTAAAAGGAAAAAAGTATGAAAAGAGTGCTAGGGTAGGGGGCATATAAAGGTGAAGATAATATGACCGTTAGGGAAAACGATAGATATAGCAGTTATAAATTAGCCATTGTGAAAAAAGGAGAGTTATTTTGTTATTATTAATAAGGTAAAAGAATGTAATAAAAGGATAAATTTTAAAGCTAAGAGAATAGTTAATCAATAATAATTTTTAAATAATAATATATTTAGATCAAGTAAGGACCCGTATGTCCACATTGCTAGTGATTTAGGTCTTTTGAATTCTCAAAGGATTGTCTAAACACATTTAGTAAGTTAAGTTAAACAATATTTGTAATAGACCCCACAATTTCAACATTTTAAAACCTTTCACTATAGCTTATTAAAAATATTTTTGACACCATCTCACTTCTTGCACACAAAAGCAATTGAACAGATACACAAATTTCTATTGGATACTTGAAGTCAAATTATGCTCTTCTCCCTGCACTCATACTTGATCTAGGATATTGGAACGACTCAACACACCTTCAAAAGTTTTCTCAAAACACACCATTTTTAATCAACTAGACTAGTCCATGACCCCAATATTCCATCCTTGTTCATCATAAAATCAACCATTAAAAGCTTATTTAAACCTCCACAAGAGGGGCACAAAATAGGTTTTTAGTCTAACCTAGGATCTCAGGGGTAGGCATCCAAACAACCCCTCGTTATCTTTTTTACATTGAAAATTAGAAGTTGATGAAATAGGTATCCAAAAATACTCTAAATTAGGTGTTCCTACACCATAAGGCAGGGAGATACCCCTGAAGGGTTGAAGGCCAAGGTCCAATTTTTCTATGTGTACCTCCTTCAATCACCCAACTCTTGAGAGGAGATCCATCCTGTGACCCATTTCTTAGGCCAAAAATCTAAATGATTCACTTGTCAAGGGTAACTTAATGACCAAAATTAGTTTTTTTTTTCTACCTAGGTGGTGGTTGTAGGCTGGAATCAAACCTTATTTAGATTTTGAATGGTTATTGGGAAATATCTCTATTACTTTCAATATATTCCCCCTTTACATCTCATTATAATTTACTATTCATACCTTCATTAGTTCCTCTTCTGGTGGATACATGCCCCATTGTTGAGTGCTTTTTGGAGGCCCAATGCTATTTTGAGAGGAAGGATGCTAAGTCTTTAGGACACATGCAATTGTTTTTATTCCCCCACCAGGATAACACTTACCTTGCCTACATTATGGATTTTTTGGTTGTTTAATGTATTCTATTCATTATTGATTACGTGCAATTTTGAGTGATATTGTTATGGTAGGACAAATACACAAGAACTTATTCATTTATTTATCTCATCATAATTCACACAAACTTCTAGCTAGTCCAGAATCATAGGGGAACCACATAATCCCCATCATTCTAGACACCTACTGAACCTCCCTCCAGTATTGGGGGGAAACCCTAATTTTGCTGACACATTAGCTCAACCATCCCATATGCCTATGAGTGCAATGGTGTTAGGATCATCATATCTCGGTTCTACCTTGCTTGGCACCAATATCCAAAACAACCCATATACTAGTTCACCTTTGCAAGGAGGAGGAGCTCAACCTTCCTCTCAAGGAATGAGTTATCAACCTTCCTCACGAGGAACCCGTTCTCAACCGCCATGCACCATGGTTGGACAAACTCTCAGCTTTCCATATTTGGAATCACTAAACATTCCAAATTTTACCAAGCTCACGAATGACCCCATATTGCATGGTGCCACTTGGCCTAACATGACCACCAATTTACCTTAAAAAATACCTAAGTTTGAAGGGAAACCAGGTGAACACTGTGCTAATCACATCATGAACTTCCACCTATGGTTCTCTTTTAATAACATCAGAGAAGATTCCATTCGCCTACGATTGTTCCTGTGAACAATCGCTAGTCCATTTTCCAAATGGTACATGGACAAGAAATTTGGGTCCCATATGAACTTCGAATCATTGGCCAAATCCTTGTCATTTTTCCAACTTCCTATTTGCCATGATACTAGTTTGGAGATTCTCTATAAATTCAAACAAACGACATATTTTCATATTGCAAATCATATGCATGAATGGAATAGAAGGTGAAGCATATGGAAGGCTAAAACAACCCCACAACAAAGACTAGATTGGTTCCTTAAATAACTAGTCTCAGGCATTTCCAAGGATGTGGCTACTACCATGCCTCAAACTAAAGATAAAGCCCTCACCAAGGCCCACCAATTTGACCTCATTTACTCTTAATTGGGGTATATTTTCTTGGTATTACCATATGCTCCCCACCCTCCACCCTCTGGTCAAGATAATCTAGGAGTATCACATACCACAGATGGCTTGATTGGGTCCATGACCCATTTAAACCCTTACTCAACTAGTGCCCATGTTTGGTGTAACCAATACTCCCATCCATATGGAGGGGATTTATACTATCCTCCCCCTATCCCTCAACCCACTTTTATGGTTCCTCCTACTCCCACTATGGGAGGATACATCCCTGCACCACCAACAAACCCAGTGAAAACACCACTTTCAGGTCCATTACCAACCCCATTGTAAAAATCCAATAGTGGAGGTGGGACATCAACCTCATACAACCAATACAATATTCCTCCACAAAGTAACATGTATTACCCTTTCCCAGCATACAACCAATACAATATTCCTCCACAAAGTAACATGTATTACCCTTTCCCAGGTCCCCCTCAACCTATGGTTCCACCCCCAAGAAAAAAATATGTAGGCGTTAATTTCTTTCAACCCTCTCACATACAACAAGTTCAAGAATTTGAGTGGTTGAATACCATAAATCCACCTAATCAATCCAATAATTATAAAAAGAATGGAAATAACAAGAATAATTCCAACCAAAGGCAGTGGGGAAACCACCAACAACAAAATCCCTAAGCAGTGGGCACTCAAAATGCTGGTAACCAAAATCAGACAGGGGGAAATACCAATGGCCTCCAACACGAAGGGAAGAAAAATAACCTTCAAACCAACTTAGCTTACACCTTATGTGGTTAATATGGGCATTATACTAACCACTATCCCTAAATGGCTAAGTAAAAATGAATAAAGGAAACTATGAACACACACCCTAAATGGCTAAGTAAAAATGAATAAAGGAAACTATGAACACACAAAGACCCTCTGCCCCATAGCCCTCCCCCCCCGATGGTTCCATAATTACATACAAATTCAAACATCGATGGTTCTACAAAACTTTATTCCTTATGTAGGAGTCATCAATGATCAATAGGAAGTTGTCCCTACCCCACAACAAATGGGACAATATCCTAACCCTATTCAATATCAACTTGGGATCCTTGTAGATCACAATATCCTCCTCACCATTGAAGAGGAAATCCTCCTATAAACACATAATTGTCAGTATGGTATGCCTCCTAATTCCATTTCGACTACATCAGAAACACCCCAATTAATAGTAGGAAAACCTATGACGATACCCCATCCTAGCACAAAATCCACCCCCCGAGTACCCTACGCACCTCTCCATCAAAATGTACATAACCCACATGCTACAGAAACACATGGTTATAGCCTAGTTGATGAATAGGCCCAATATCCAACAACCATGTCTGCCTTGGAGGTCATACAAACTTTTCCTTCACAAAGGAAATCATTTCTTTCAACATTTGGGTTAGTCAACCCATCAGATACCCACCTAATTACCTTTTCTCTGAATAATTCTAAACCATGCCTCCCTCTTTAATAACTTTCTAGATCCCAGTAAATATTAGGAACAAAATAGTCCATCAATGCATCATCGATGAAGGGGATTCCACATGTATCGTGTCCAAAATAATATGGGAACAACTCAAATCACCTAAGCTCATGCCCTCTACCATCAGTCTCAGGGAATATAATGTTCATCCATCACATCGAGAAGGCCTCTACCAAAATGTCATTGTCGAGCTTGGGGCAAACCCAATTTTCATATATATTGAAGTCATCGATTCCTGTTTGGGTGAAATTACATGTATTCCATGAAATATATGGCCTTGTCTGTATTCTGTACCATTCTCTTCCCCCATAATGATAATATTTTCACTATCGAACAATTAACACATTACAAACCCAATCATTCAAGTAACATCGACAATATCCTCCCACTCATAGGGGATAGTTTTGAAATTTCACCATTTGTAGATATTAGACTAGGAATATTTAAGGATCCATCACTCTTGGGTTCTTATTAGGGAGATCCTCCTATCCCTCTTATAGGTTTATCTTAGGTCTCTGTTGTATCCTTGAATGGTGTCAAAACTAGTAATGAATACTCCTAGGAGGAACCCACACCTCAATCTATCCTTGAGGCATCCACATCAAAAACCATTTTGGAACATCCTCCTGTGACTGGAAAATTACAAGTGTGGAAAATATCTCCTCAGTACATAACCCAAATACCTTTATTTTACCCACCACCCTGAATATTAGCCTATCATATCACCACTATCCTCACCTTGCCTAACATGGTGATCACTATACCTGCTTGGTATATTGAACCACCATCTATGGTAGCGATACCATCCCTCCCACATTAATCAGAGGCTTTTCCCATGAAATCAATGGTTCAAACACCAAGTCCTCCAACTGGTCACACAGTTGTGGGAAAAGATACTAACAAAGGGGCCAAGAAGAAAAATAATGGGTCCATCACTCAGCCTTGATTCCAACCACCATGTGCACTTTGTGAAACACTCAGACACCCTACCAATATCTTCCTCACACTACCCAAATTATGTTATCTAGTTCAAGTCCTTAATCTAGCACCATTTCCCCCTACCCCAATAACTTTGACCACCACTGCTATTGTAGAACCTTCTCCCTCACACAAGAAATTTATACATACCAACTTTGTGTGTGCCATATGCACATAGTATGGTCATTACACTCATGGTTGTATATCCATGCCTCAATTCTGGGAAACCTTAGCAGCAATATGAAAAAAGTCATTTCCTAATCCCTCTGAGCACCCCCCATTGATGCTAAAACTACTGACATCTACTATATCTCCATGTCAGTAAATGAATGGATGAGATTCCCATGTGCATTATGTGACCAAAAAAATTATTTTATGTATAGTTTCCCTCTCATCATCGAATACAGGGTTCGTCACATGACTTCCCTTCAAAATGTTCAAACATACCTTCGAACATCACTTTCCTATAACTTGGAGTTACCCCCATAGGGTAATCCCATATTACCTTCTATAGAGCTAGAATTATTCCCTTTGGTTGCACCTGTAATACATATACCACGACGATAAGAATACTTCCCTCTGAACCCACCTAATTCACCAGTAATCCCTTCCTGGGATATTCTTCGTTCACCTAGTACACATGATCCAAACAAATTTATGGATATATGGTGCATTTCATCTAGTGAGGATTCCCCCTCTCCTCTTGTCGAACCACCCATTCTTGCGGAAGGTAACACCCACTCTTCACAAACATCACCTACTTGTGGATATCTAGCTTCTATAACTTCCATAGACACTGATACCATAAGAAACTTAGGTCAAACATGGGTCAAACACTTGGTGCCACCACATTGCACCTTCCTATTCATACCTTTGACGATCCATTATTTTTATATATATTTCAATTAGATGAGATATTTTAGAGGACATGATAACACTCGATTGTCACTGGGATGCAATGCATCATAGATATTTCTTCTTATCACATAAATCATTTCCAACTAACATAAACAACCATGTTTGTGCAATTTAAACCAAAGATTTCATTCCTACAGGGCATGTGGATTGGTTCAAAAACCCAATCCCCATCCCTGATGCTTTTGAATAATGGAACATGGCCAACATCTCCCCTACAATAAAAATAGACATATATGTCAAACCTGACGTAGTTGAAGAGATCTCTCTTGATGCTACATGGCCCCTCGAAGAGGTCACAACCTATAAATCTCTCTTTCGGGAGTTCATGGATATCTTTCCTCAATCGTATACATAAATTCCTGGGCTTGATCCAACCATTTTTGAATGTCGAATCAATACATGGACTAATATTGCCCCTATTTATCAAAATAAATGACCATTACACCCCTCCAAATCCATGTCTATCAAAGATGAAATTGATAAGTTATGTTCTATTGGGTTTATTTACCCCATTGTGTACACTTCTTAGGTCTCAAATCCTATTCTAGTCAACAAAAATAAGGAAACCATTCGAGTTTTTACTGAATTTAGAGACATGAATCAAGCTTGTCCCAAAGATAACTTTCCAACACATTTTATCGATCAAGTTATTGATGCATGTGCCATACATCAAGTCCTTTCATTTGTGGATGTATTCTCTGACTACAATCAAATCCAGATCCACCTTTCATATTAATAGAAAACTACATTCACTACCCCATGGGATACCTTTTACTACCGTGTCATGCCCTTTGGGATACAAAATGTTGGTGCCACATTCCAACATGTCGTGATGTATGTGTTCCATGATCTCACACATACCATCCTGGCTCACTTGGATGAGCACACTACTCATTCCAAGAAATGATCTCAAAACTATAACATACCCAGCCACCCACAGGCTGGCGTATGCTACCTTCAAGCCCGCCCTTGGAATTTGTTTTCTTACATATACCTTTTTAAAATTTAAGGATGCAAAAAAGGAAAGACTTTAATGACATGCACAACAGTAATCAACAAGCATGCATAGTCTAAAGATTCAATTAAATATACACAACGGAAATACATTCATATACATGCAAATGATACCATAACAATGAGCACTCATCTTTATGCAAAATGACACCAACTGGCTGCAGACGAAGGACGTTCCACCCAACCATAGACATTACTGTTACAAATCTCAACAACAATGTCACCCCTGAGCCAGGGCTATGAATCCACTAGGACGGTTCCAGAGTGTTACTTGGCTTCCCAAACCAGTCAGCACCCAAGCTCTCATAGGCTTCCCAACTCTCACAACAATCTAAGTACCCATCTCTCTTCTACCCATCTTGCACCACCCAAGAGAATGGACCTCCACC
>CBVK0100964131.1:0-10313 GCA_900067695.1 Picea abies | reverse complement strand
ATGGGGAGCAGATTTGGAGCAATGAACCCTTCTGAATGTGATAGATGACCTTGACCAGAAAGCGGGCCCAACTCTTAGTTTCCAGATCTATCTTCTCCACCTCACTCAAGTATCATTGGGGTTTGTTCGTCCCAGGGGGTCTCTCCCACCTCCTATTCGTACGATCCTTTGTATTTGACGCCTTCGACTCGGGTATCTTGGTTATTTTTGGAGCCTAATATTAGGGTAGAGGCAAGAGGTTAGAAAATCTGGATGCAAAACCTGAAAAATTTCGGTGCTTTAGATCAGAGTAGACAAATCTGAACACGATATACCTTCAGAGCTTGTAATCGACACAAACAATCCTTCCAAGAGAGAACTAGGCATGGAGGGATCCGAAAATAACCAAGATACCTGAGTCGAAGGCATCGAATACAAAGGATCCTACGAATAGGAGGTGGGAGAGACCCCCTGGGACGAACAAACCCCAATGACACTTGAGTGAGGCGGAGAAGATAGATCCGGAAACTAAGAGTAAACAAAACCCAAATCTGAACCCTCAAAAGATGGAGGCTTGAACACCGAACCTAATAACAAGCCAACAACAGCTACATCGAAAACACGATAAGGAGAAGAAATATGAAAAAAGACCCTACTCTGATCCTCCATATTATCCTTCAAAAGACACAAATCCAAGAGAAATAAGGGAGGGTTCCCAGGCCAACAATTCTAAAGGTTTCGGTGAATAGTCCACCTCATCGTCATATATCACCATATTTTAAAGGTAGACAACCACAAAATATCATGCTCACTAAAGAAAGATCCCTCCACCGTCCTCTGACCATGAGCTAATTAAAACAACCACAAAACTTGCCAGAAAAGAACATGGACTAATTCTAAAAATTTTATACTTGAATATTTTTAAATATAATTATAAATAAAATTTACTGTATTTTATTCTACAAAAACTGAAATCCAAAAAAACAATGATGAACTATATGCTTATAAGTAAATACATAACCCAACCATGTGTTTCATGAGTTGGTTTCCACATTATACTATTTACAAATCTCAACAAATGAAATGTGATTTTCACAATTTGTTAGCATGTATAATATTCATAAATAACCCAAACCTCAAGCAAGTTTAAGATAAGGGTGATATTTCAAGTTTGAATTCACTTTGTTTTAAAACCTGTTAGCGATTATTTTTGTCATTAGGTGCAGAAGCACCCAGGTCTGTTGATTGCACACGAAATGCCCAAGCGCAACACGGGAGAATCCCTGTTTTTCCAAGTAGCAGGTCAAGCGAGCGTGCAAATGTCATTGGCAACATCCAAGATCTATTTTACAAAGCAGATCGACGGTCACCGGGTTTTCGGAGCTACCGAATTGCCCAAAGTTTAATGCAAAGGACAGCTCTCGTATTTCTCAGCAGGTTCAGATCGTCCGATCTAACTGGTACAGGTGGCAGCCTGTCGGCATATCGCGGATTGGGGTTTCGGGGAATAGGGATCCCTTAGCTCATTGCACTTGGAAGTATCGATCAACGACATGCCGAAAGCACCTTTGGCGCCGAGCCCACGGTCTCAGCCCTGGGTCATATCAAGCGAGCCTGCAAACAAGGTCGGCTCCCTTCTAAATATCGAACACCCCCTCGTCCGTTCATCCTAAGGACGCATGCCGCAAGATCTGGCCGTGTCGGCGTTTCGGCGGTCGGGAGTTCGTGGGGTGAGAGTTTCATGTTGTTCAACATCGCGAAACCCTGAACCCCAATAGCATTGAAAGCGTAGAAAGTGGGGGTTGCGGTATCACGAAGTGTCTTCAGCCGTCCATCCAGAGGGAACACCTGGCAGCAAGTAGATTCATCTTAGCGCTTCGCCCATCGCGACTCCAACACGCAAAGAGTAGCTCCGTTATTTTTCTATGCGTGAGGTGCCGGGAGAAACCCGGGGCCACAGCATAGCCGGAAGAGGTAAGAACCGTCAGATCTAGAGGGACACGTGGTGCCATATTAGGCCATCTCGGCATATCGCTCATCGCGATTTCAATCAGCAAAGATTAGCCCTTTCATATTTTGCGAACGCCGAAAGCATATGGTCACAGCCCATGGTCACTTGGGGAGAGGAAGGAGTTGCATAAAGAATGCCAAAGGCACCGAGTTTAGTTGCAGAGGGGATCATCATGATCTCCAGGCGCCATCGGACTTGATCTTAACACTGTTTCTAGTATTGAAGTAAATGAAGGCAAGAGCGGGTGGTTGAAACCTCCTTTCGTTCATTAAATGAGGGGAATGGAGGGTCTAGCGAGCCGCCTGCTCGCAGAGGACCTATGTATCGATTCTCTCAAAGAAGTCGTGCCGAAGACCTCGACTCGACAGAGAAGTCTGTGCACGCTAGTCGAGCACTTCATGGCTCAGCTACCCTCCTTACAGGAGCCATGCATAGTTAAGGTGGCATTTAAAGAAATATATCAGTACGAGTTTGACTGAAGGGACATCAAGCCTTGAGTGACTAGGCATGCCTCTGTGAGGTGAATTTTCCTGAGTATATAAACTCAGTCTTTTGTATTTTTTAGATATCGATGGTAGAGCAGAGCTCCCAATGGTAAAGTTTTAACAGACCCTAGTTCTCTGGTTATGTATTGGTATGTAAGATTTCTTGTTTAATGACAAACAGTCTTCTCACTCCATCTGGTTTTCATCTCATACTAAGAGAGTTCGTAATCGACTGATTCGTGCGAATGGTTGCAATTATGTTATGATAAAGGATTTATTGTTGCATTGTTGTGTTCTCTAGTTTTTTACATTTGAATGCAAGAAGATCTTGCGTTTAGATGTTATCCTCTACAGTCTGTTAGAAACCTGATGTTTACGACAGACCCTTGCATCTTTCTGATACAAGTCTTCCCCCTACTCACCCTTACTTCAACTCACTGTCTGAAGTTATCTAAGACCTCATTTGCCCATGCATGCCTGGCCTAGTTTCAGAGTTAGAGCCACATCGTCTTGAGTTAACCTCCATTTGATCACCCCATTAAACAAAACGTGATATTAAACTGATGGGCGTCGGGCTCTGCTCCTGCTGCAATCCAGGAGTGACTTTCGACGCTAACATTTATGGCACCATTGCCGGGGACGAAGTTGAATATTTTCCCCGGGAGTGAATGACAACGATTAACTGATTATGAAGGTGCATCAGATATCAGAATTATCAAGATTGTTGTTGTGCACCTGGCGACTCCATTGTGACGACCCCACTGGGGCGAACCTACCGCATCAATTGTGGCTTTCAAGGGTAGGCATATGCGGTCTCATCCACAGTTGCCTCTAGCTACGCCCGAAACAAATCCAGAAGCGGTGCTCGGAAAGGGAAAGGCCTCTGAAGAAGAATCGTCCACCACCAGACCAGGTAATCTACCATATCTTTCTGTGGGAACTCCTTTTCCTCCTCCTCAGTTTCTCGACAGACATGTTTCTGAAGTTTCCCGTTTCCTAAATTTCGAGAGTTTTCCTGTTGAGTTTTCCTCTTCTGATCTAGGACCGGAGGGACAAAACCTTGTCACTCCCCTCTCCCCTGAAACTGTACCTTGGCGTAGACCCGGGACCACAGAAGATTTCCCCACTCCTATCTTTACCACTCCTGCACAAAGAAAAACACCTACTGACTTGAGCTCATTACCCTTCTCCTTAAAACCCCTCTTGTTTCCCACTCCACTTCAGGACTCATTCCCAGTAGCCCCTTCGTGAACTCCTTCTCCTCCCAGCTCTCCTCCACCCAATATTCCTATGGCTGGTGCTAATCCCCCCCTGAATAGAATGGACACCATAGTTGCTACTAGATATGCTCCTTTAGTCCTACCCCATCCTATGAATCCTCTTCCTGCTGGGGATTACTTGAAATACATGCCCAAGTTCACTGAGGAAGGAGACATGACTGCCGAAGAGCACCTGGCTGCTTTCTACAATTATGCAAACAACCTCAACATTGAAAATGAAGATGTTTGGATGAGAGTCTTCGTCCAGAGCCTGGATGGTGAGGTGAGGAAGTGGTTTAGAGGATTGGCTCCAGGGTCTATTGCTGGGATTGAAGCTCTAGATAGTGCTTTCCTGAGGCAATGGGGAGACAGGAAGGATTTCAAGTATTACATGATAGAGTTTGGGTCTTTGAAGAATATGGATGGAGAGTATGTTTCTGACTTCTCCAAAAGATTTAATAAGATGTATAATAAAATCCCTGCTGAAATAAAGCCTTCGGAAGCCTCGGCCAAAATTTCTTATGCTAGTGCATTCGGCCCCGATTTTCGCTTGTTATTGAGAGAAAGAAGAGCCACCTCCTTGGCTCAAATGCAAGATATGGCCATATAAGTGGAATCTAACGTGTTAGCAACTGACAGACTGAGAAACAAGGCCAATGCAGACAGGAGAAAGGGAAGGTCGGAAGCCTCGACTTCTGACCCGTCAATGCCCCGCTCTCAAGTGGATGAACTGACCAGGATGGTGAAATCTCTGTCTGCAGAGATGGAGAGAATGAGGGTGGAAGAGGCTAAGCCATTCAGGCAGAAGCTAAGACAGATAAACCCTATGTTCCTGCCTGTCATGGAGAAAGAAGTGAAGAAGTTGTTAGAAGCCCAGATCATTGTCCCCTTGAGATATTCCGAATGGGTAGCCAATTTGGTTCCCGTAAGAAAGAAAAGCGGAGAAATCAGGCTTTGTGTCGAATTCAGGAACTTGAACATGAGCTCAAAGAAGGACAATTATCCCCTGCCCAACATGGAGCACATATTGCAAAGGGTAACCGGTGCATCTAGGATTTCCATGATCGATGGTTTTTCTGGCTATAATCATATATCGGTCATGCCTGAGGATAGGGAGAAAACAGCCTTCACCACTCCTTGGGGCACATTCATGTATGCCAAGATGCCATTTGGACTAATGAATGTAGGAGCAACATTTCAGTGAGCCATGGATATAGCCTTCATCGGGGAGAAGGACCGGTTCATGGAGATCTATCTCGATGACATCACGGTCTTCTCGAGCTTAGACAAGGAACACCGCCGCCACTTGAGAAAAGTTTTCATGAAATGTCGAAGGTTCGGTCTGTCCCTAAACCCCAAGAAATCTTCGTTCGCTATGCAGGAAGGGAAGTTGTTGGGCCATATAGTATCAGCAGAGGGAGTGAGAATTGATCCCAGCAGGGTGGAGGCAATTCAAACCTTATCACTTCCCAGGTCTAAAAAAGAGGTTCAGGCCTTTTTGGGGAAAATTAATTTTCTAAGGAGGTTTGTCTCAAATTTTTCCGAGCTAGTGAAACACATCACAGCCATGCACAAGAAGGGAAACGAGGTGAAATGGACCGCTGAGCCCAGGGCATCTTTTTACCAAATAAAAAGGGCATTGACTGAGACACCTGTGCTGATCAGTCCTGACTATTCCAAAGAATTCATCATTTTCTCCTTTGCTTCTTTTGATATAGTAGCAGCGGTCTTGTTGCAGAAAAACGAGAAGGGGCATGAGAAACCCATCGCTTTCTTTAGCAAGGCATTAAGAGATGGGGAGACCAGGTATGAGATCATGGAGAAGCAGGCTATGCCTTAGTGAAAGCCCTCAAAGCTTTCAAGATCTACATCTTGCATTCGAAGGTGACAGCATACGTTCCTTTAGCTTCCATAAAGGACATTCTTGTACAGACAGACATAGATGGGAGAAGGGGCAAGTGGATAGCAAAAATTCTGGAATTTGACTTGGAAATAAAGCCCACCAAGTTGGTTAAGGGGCAAGTTCTAGCCAAGCTACTGGCTGAATCCAATTATGAAGCCTTGGGAGTTAGTTTCCTCAACAATCGCCCAGGAACTCAGCAATATGAGTTGCCCAGCCAATGCTCTCAAGGTGGCTCATCGCTGGTAGATTGTGCCTGGTATCGTGACATTTTGTACTTTCTGCAGGAATTGAAGCCTCCGAATGGAATGGATAAAAGCAGGGCAAGAGCTTTAAAGCTCAAGGTGGTCAGGTATTGTCTCATTGAGCAAGTTTTGTACTGGAGAGATCCTTTAGGGATTCTCCTAAGATGTTTAAACCCACAAGAAGCCCAGAAAGTTATGTTTGATTTCCATGAAGGCCTTTATGGGGGGCATCATTTCTGGAAGACCACAGCTCGTAAGATCCTCAAGGCTGGATATTACTGGCCAACTTTATTCGCTGATGTCTGCAGAGGAATCAGAGCTTGCATCAAATGTCAAAAGTTCTGAGGAAAGCAACAACGCAAATCGTTGCCATTGAAGCCTATAGTAACTCCAGCACCTTTTCAGCAATGGGGGCTAGAATTCATTGGAGAAATTCATCCTCCCTCAAGCGGTCAACACAGATGGATCCTGATAGCAACAAATTATTTCTCTAAGTGGATAGAAGTTGTCCCCACCAAAAGTGCATCTCACAAAGTAATTATCAGATTCCTGGAGGATATCATAGCTAGATTTGGCTGTCCCAGCAGGATCGTCACCGATAATGCTGCTTCTTTCAAGTCTGAGCCTCTAATTAAGTTTTGTGAGCAGTTCCAGATCTCACTAATTCACTCCACCCCCTACTATCCCCAGGGTAATGGTTTAGCAAAGTCCTCCAACAAAATCCTAATAAGGATCATCAAAAGGTTGTTGGAAGACAACAAAAGGGCCTGGGATTCAAAGTTGAAGTTTGCTCTGTGGGTTGATCGTGTGACAATGAAGAAATCTCTGGGCACTTTGCCTTTTCAGCTAGTCTACAGAGAAGAGGTGGTTTTTCCTACTCATCTCGCCTTACCTGTGGCAAAATTCTTTCAAGACTATGAGGGAGAAACAGATCATATGATCAGGAGGATTCATCAGATAGTAGAAGTGCAACAGATCAGAGAGCAGGTGAGGACCGCAGCTCATAGTCACCAGGAAAATATCAAGTAGGCTTTTGACAAGAAGGTCAGGAAGAAAGAGTTCGAGATCGGGGATTTGGTACTCAAGTGGGACGCACCCAGGCAGGATAAAGGCAAACACAACAAGTTTGACGCCCTCTGGATTGGGCCTTTCAAGATCTCTGAGATTTTCTCCAACAACACGTATGCGTTGCAAGATCTGGAAGGTGAAGAGGTTTTCAGCAGCCCAGTGAATGGGCATTTTCTGAAGAAGTGTTTTAGTTGAGCCTCAGACGGCTCCCTTGTTAGTAAATATTGTCCTTTAGTTCTTTATTTAGTTTCTTTTTGTGTGTTTTCGGCCTAATAAGTGACTCCATAGCCCAATAGCAAGGTACTAAAGCTGCGGACGGAGTTCTTTAAGCATCGCAGGGATGACTCTATCCCCCATGGAGCCTAATGTTAGCGATTATTTTTTTCATTAGGCGCAGAAGCACCCAGGTCTGTAGATTTCACACGAAATGCCCAAGCGTAGCATGGGAGAATCCTTGTTTTTCCAAATAGCAGGTCAAGCGAGCGGGCAAATGTCATCGGCAACATCCAAGATCTATTTTACAAAGCAGATTGATGGTCACCAGGTTTTCAGAGCTACCGAATTGCCCAAGGTTTAATGCAAAGGACAACTCTCGTATTTCTCAGCAGTTTCGGATCGTCCGATCTAACTAGTATAGGTGGCAGCCTGTCGGCATATTGCGGATCAGGGTTTCGGGTAATAGGGAGCTCTTAGCTCATTGCACTTGGAAGTACCGATCAGCGAAACGCCAAAAGCGCCTTTGGCGCCGAGCCCACGGTCTCAGCCCTAGGTCATATCAAACGAGCCTGCAAATGAGGGCGGCTCCCTTCTAAATATCGAACGCCCCCTCATCCGTTCATCCTAAGGACACGTGCCGCAAGATCTGGCTGCGTCGACATTTCAACGGTCGGGAGTTTGTGGGGTGAGAGTTTGATGTTGCTCAACATCGCGAAACCTCGAACCCTGATAGCGCCGAAAGCGTAGAAAGTGGGGGCTGCGGTATCACGAAGTGTCTTCAGCCGTCCATCTAGAGGGAACACCTGGCAGCAAGTATAGTCATCTCGGCGCTTCGCCCATCGCGACCCCAACGCGCAAAGACCAACTCCATTATTTTCCGATATGCGAGGTGCCGGGAGAAACCCAGGCCCACGGCATCACCGGGAGAGGTAAGAACCGTCAGATCTAGAGGGACGTGTGGTGCCATATTAGGCCATCTCGGCATTTCGCTCATCGCGATTTCAATCAGCAAATATTAGCCCTTTCATATTTGCGAACGCCGAAAGCATATGGTCACAGCCCATGGTCACTTGGGGAGAGGAAGGAGCTGCATAAAGAAGGCCAAAGGCACCAATTTCAGTTGCAGAGGGGATCATCACGATCTCCAGGCGCCATCGGACCCGATCTTAACACTGCTTCTAGTATTGAAGTAAATGAAGGCAAGAGCGGGTGGTTGAAACCTCCTTTCGTTCATTAAATGAGGGGAATGGAGGCTCTGGCGAGCCGCCTGCTCGCAGAGGACCTGTGTATCGATTCTCTCAACGAAGCCGTGCCGAAGTCCTCGACTCGACAGAGAAGTCTGTGCACGCTAGCTGAGCACTTCATGGCTCAGCTACCCTCCTTACATGAGCCATGCATAGTTAAGGTGGCATTTAAAGTAAGATATCAGTACGAGTTTGACTGAAGGGACATCAAGCCTTGAGTGGCTAGGCACGCCTCTGTGAGGTGAATTTTCCTGAGTATATAAACTCAGTCTTTTGTATTTTGTAGATATCGATGGTAGAGCAGAGCTCCCGATGGTAAAGTTTTAACAGACCCTAGTTCTCTGGTTATGTATTGGTATGTAAGATTTCTTGTTTAATGACAGACAGTCTTCTCACTCCATCTGGTTTTCATCTCATACTGAGAGAGTTCGTAATCAATTGATTCGTGCGAATGGTTGCAATTATGTTATGATAAAGGATTTATTGTTGCATTGTTGTGTTCTCCAGTTTTCTGCATTTGAATGCAAGAAGATCTTGCGTTTAGATGTTATCCTCTACATTCTGTTAGAAACCTGATGTTTACGACAAACCCTTGCATCTTTCTAATACAAGTCTTCCCCCTACTCACCCTTACTTCGACTCACTGTCTGAAGTTATCTAAGACCTCATTTTCCCATGCATGCCTGGCCTAGTTTCGGAGTTAGAGCCACATCGTATTGAATTAACCTCCATTTGATCACCCCATTAAACAAAACGTGACATTAAACTGATGGGCGTCGGGCTCTGCTCCTGCTGCAATCCAGGAGTGACTTCTGACGCTAACAAAACCCAACAATTGTCGACTATGAGTGCGATGTCAAGGTTGATATCACTATGCGATATTTAAAATTAAACCAAATAAATGTGAGTTGTGTATGCAAGGGCAAGTTTTATATTATTGTGTTAATGATTAAACTAATCAATGTTAGTTAAATATTAATGATCAAACTAATCAATGTTAGTTATGGGTGTGTTTTCAATTTTGATATTATTGTTTGTTGTTTATATAGTTTAAGTGGGTCTAATGATTAATAACTTGTATTTCCTTGTAAAAAATTACAAATTTAAATTGAGAGAGGTAGAGTAGGATATATAGGGGTTTTATACATCAATTTGATCTCTGACTTGTAACCTTAAAAATAAATTATTATTATTATATGTTATTATAATAATTAAACCAATCTTCTATAAGTACAATTTCCATCCATTTATTTCTTAAAAAATTTCAATCTATCTATTTCTAAAAAAATTATTTAATCAATAATATATTGTTAATGCCAACCTTATACACATAATTCAATCGAAATTATTCTATTTATTTCTAAAAAAAAATTGTTTAGTCAATAATATATTGTTAATACCAACTTTATACACATAATTCAATCCAAATTATTTTTTTATTACAAATATGAATATTACAATTAACTACATTATGTCGTGGGTCTATTACTTCCCATGCAGCGTATACAATGCAAGAATTAATGAACATGAATTCAGCAACAAAAATATATATTACCATCGATTACAATTCGTCGTGGATCTGTTTGCACCAACGCAATATACAATCTGGCATTCAATAAACACGCTTTTGACTACAAAACTAACATTACAGTCAATGTAACTTTCTCATGGATCTTGTTAGCTCCAACGCAATTATACAGTACGGAGTCTGAGATATACAATTTCGACTACAAAAATAACATTACAAGTATTACATTTTGTCAAGAGTTTACATAACTAGGAAATGAGGCTCATTTCTATTTTGGATATCTCTATTTTTATTTCACCATATATCACTAAAATTTCAAATTCACATTTTGTCTATTAAAAAGATTTTCATATAAAGGTAAATGTGAGATCGGAAGAG
>CBVK0100964130.1:0-10313 GCA_900067695.1 Picea abies | reverse complement strand
TAATTGGGTTGAATTATAGCTGTGCAGAAGATGTGCAGGTCAGGGTCGAAGAATTAGACTTGAGTCTGAGTACAGGTTGATAGGAAATCTATTTCAGAGCGTGCATAGAGTCTGAGAAACCGAACGTTCTGAGAGTTGTTGAGGATAAGAGCAAGCGGTGTGCGCACTAAGGTCTCTAAAGGAGTCAGAGAATAAAAGCTCAGGAGGGATAGTTCCGTGGAGAACACATTGGAGCAGACCCAGGAAGGATTTGAAACGGAAGCACTTTGAAGCGGAGGAGATTTTTTCAAAGAAGAGAACCGACGGTCAAAGTTCATGGAGGAGAATCACAAGATCCCGCTGACCGTCCAATCGGGAAAGAGTTGCGCAGGAGTTGTCCAAAGGCGCAGGAGAGAACTGGCCATCGGATCTCAGCCCATCGGGGTTCGGGGTTTGGCGTTTGGCGAGGTAAGTGTTTTGTGACTTGCCAAATCACGAATCATGATTTTCTGAGTTGACGGGAGATGTTGATCAGAGAACGGGATAGGTGTCGCGAGATCCCAGGGAGTCGGGATTCGGCACTTTGGCGTTTCCAAAGTCGAAGGGACCACAAAGGACCAACAAAGTCCCGAGTCACGACGGGTCCCACAGAATCAGGTTGGAGCGCTGACACGTGGCATCGTGCATCGACATTAGGGGTTTTGTGGTGCATGAGACCCGCGACCACTCAACCGTCGATTTCCCGATACGGAAGGTACATTGACTTGTTGGCCGTTGGGGTTTAGAACTTGGTGTTGCACGAGAACGTGCACACAGAAATCGTGAAATCGTGAGAGCCGATTTCCCGATTTATGAAGTGGAGATCACCGAAGAAATTACTGTGGGTAACTCCCGAGGGGAGTTGGAAGAGCTTGGACTCTTTGGGCCTGGGAGAGAGATAAGGTCCTGGTGTGAGTGGCCTGCCGCCGAGGGCAGGTTGCATCAGAGTGGTATCAGAGCGGGAGTTGGATTTCTCTTTGTTCAGTTAACAGAGAGGAATAGGAGACATCATGCCACCAAGGAGAGAAAGACAGTCGCCTGATCGTGAAGACAGGGACGCACGAAGAAGGGGTAGACCAGCAGGTAATGCTGAGATGGAGCGGTAGGTGCAAGATCTCCGAGCTAGGCTTGAGGAGATGGAGACTACGCAGAGACGTGGAGCTGCTGTAGTGGAGTTCAGCGATTCGGAGGTGGAAGAAGAGGCTGGACATGATGCCGAAGAGGTCACAGCAGAAGACGCATCAACCGAGAGGTTGATCAGAGCCATTTCGAGGATGAGCTCGAAGATGAAGATGGACATTCCCGTCTATGAGGGAAGCCTAAATGCAGAAGAGTTGCTGGATTGGATCCGAGCACTCGACACCTATTTCGATTACGAGGATATCGAAGAGGATAAGAAGGTGAGGCATGCAGTCACAAAGCTGAAGGGACATGCAGCCTTATGGTGGGATGAGTTGCAGGCTGACAGGCGCTGCAAAGGAAAACAAAATATCAAGAGCTGGGACAGGATGATCGCTAAAATGAAGACGAAGTTCATTCTGAGGGATTACCAGATCACTCTGTTCAGGCGTATGCAGAACCTGAGACAAAAGCTGATGACGGTGAAAGAATACACCGAAGAATTATATAGGCTCAACATTCGAGCAGGTCACCGAGAGAGTGATGACGAAAAGGTGGCGAGGTATCTGAGTGGGTTGAGGTATGACATTCAGGACGAGCTAAGCATGGTTACCATCTGAATAGTTGAGGATGTGTACCAGATGGCTTTGAAAGCCGAGGAGAAGTTGAGCCGCAAGCAGGAACAGCGAGGGCGAGGCAGAAGCCAGCCCAGAGGCAAAGCAGTTGCCCAAGAGAGAACTCAAAAGCCCAAGGAGGAGTGGAAAAAGCCTCAGGGAAAAGATGAAAAAGGTGGAACCTCACAGCAGAGGCAGCAAATTGCTGAGCCGAGGAGGCAACAAGATGATCAACAAGGAGGATATGCTGACGTGAATACATTCCCTCGTACCCGAGGTAGATGCAGAGGTTGAGGAGGAATTATCACCTGTTTTACGTGTGGTAAAGACGACCACAAAGCCGTTGACTATCCAGATAGGAAGATGGACGGAGGAAAAGCTCACATTACAGAGGCACAGAGGCATGACATGGAGGATGAGGACACTGGAAGTGGGAAGTCACTGACAGTACACAAAGTCCTTTTGAAACCTGAGAAAGAGGTAGAAGACACAGCTCAGAGATGCCGACTGTTCAGAACGACTTGCAAGACCAAGGGCTGGAAATGCAAGGTCATCGTGGACAGTGGAAGCACTGATAATCTCGTTTCGACCGAGATGGTGGAGAAGTTGGAGCTGAAGACGCACAGACCCCTGAGCCCATACAAAGTGTCATGGCTGTAGAAAGGACACCAAGTATGTGTTACGAGACAATGCTTGGTTGAATTTAAAATGGGTGATTATAAAGATAAAATTCTGTGTGATGTTATACCCATGGATGTCTGTCATGTACTATTGGGGAGACCATGGCAGTTTGACCGAAAGGTTGCTCATGATGGGAGGATGAACACCTATACCTTGGAGAAGGATGGGAAATGACATACCCTGCTGCCGATAAAGGATAAAGAGGTGAAGCTCGAGGTTAGTAGCTCAATACTTCTCATGAGTGGGAAAGAGATTCTCATAGAGTTGGAGAAGGATGAAGATCCACAGTTTTTTGTTGTCAGGAAGCCGAGGATTATCCTGACAAGCACAAGAGTGGACAACTTGCCAGAAGAAATTCAACAACTGTTGGGAGAGTTCACTGATATCATCGTGGACGAACTACCTCGTTCGTTGCCACCGATGAGGAGTGTGAGTCACCATATTGACCTCATACCCGGAGCAAGCTTGCCAAATAAGGCAACGTACAGGTTGACACCTCAGGAGAATGAGGAAGTCAAAAGGCAAGTGCAGGACTTGCTGGACAAAGGAATGGTGAGAGAGAGTCTGAGTCCGTGTGCTGTTCCGACAGTAATGAGTCCGAAAAGGGATGGAGGCTGGAGGATGTGCACAGACTCCAGGGCGATTAATAAAATCACCATCAGGTACAGGTTCCCATTGCCGAGAATGGATGACTTGATGGATTGCCTAAGCGGGGCTAATTATTTTTCGAAAATTGATCTCAAGAGCGGATACCATCAGATCCGGATGAGAGAGGGAGATGAGTGGAAAACAACACTCAAAACAAATGAAGGTTTGTACAAATGGCTGGTCATGCCATTTGGGTTGACGAACACGCCAAGCACTTTTATGAGACTGATGAATGAAGTCCTGCGGGAGTTCATTGGAAAATTTGTGGTCGTATACCTGGATGATATTTTAATTTTCAGCAAGACCAAGGCTGAACACTTGAAACATTTAGCCATCGTAATGAGGAGGCTACAATAGGAGAAGCTGCTGATTAATTTGAAGAAATGTTCATTCATGTAGACAGAGCTCATTTATTTGGGTTTTGTAATTTTGGCAAATGAGTTGAAGATGGATCTTGAGAAGGTTGAAGTAATCAGGAGTTGGCCATCGCCGAGAAATGTTTTCGAGGTAAGAATCTTTCATGGACTCGCTAACTTCTACATGAAATTCATTCGAAATTTTAGTGGAATTAGCGCCGCGATGATGGATACGGTGAAAAAGCGGCATAAAATTTTTCAGTGGACAGCTGAGGCTGAAAGAAGCTTCAATCTATTGAAGCGAAAGATAACAGAGTAGCCAGTGTTGGTGCTGTCTGACTTTCAGAAAATGTTCCAGGTGAAGTGTGACGCTAGCGGGTATGCTGTTGGAGGGGTCTTGAGTCAAGATGACAGACCTGTGGCATACTACAGCGAGAAGCTGGATGATGCGAAGATAAAATACTCCACGTACGACAAAGAATTCTATGCCATTATACAGGCATTGAAGAAGTGGAGGCATTATCTCATACCCAAGGAGTTTGTGTTGTACAACGACAATCACGCATTGCAGTTCGTGAGTCAGCAGGAGAAGCTGAATCAGAAACATGTGAAATGGGTGGAATACATGCAGAATTTCACCTTTGTCATAAAGCACATTTCGAGAGCTGCTAATAAGGTGGCTGACGCCTTGAGCAGAAAATGTTTATTGCTGCAGGAATTCAGGGTCAAGACTTTGGGTTTTGAGAATCTGAAAGATATGTATGCAGGTGACGTAGACTTTGGCAAGGCATATGAGGCAGCCGAGAACCCATTTCTCAGGGATAGGAGTCTGTGGATTGACTACCTGATCCAGGATGGATTACTGTTCAAAGGCAATCAATTGTGCATTCCAGATTGCTCTATGAGAGAGAATTTGGTGAAGGAAAAGCACAGTGGAGGCTTAGCAGGCCATTTTGGACATGACAAGACATTCGCCAAGCTGAGCGAATCTTATTATTGGCCTAGCATGCGCACTGATGTAAAGCGATTTGTTGACAAGTGCCGAATATGTCAACATGCGAAAGGCCGAAAATAGAACACAGGGTTCTATCAGTCGTTTCCTATACCAGAGAGACCATGGGAGGCAATTAGTATGGATTTTGTTTTGGGATTACCGAGAACGCAGAGAGGTGTGGATTCCATTTTTGTAGTAGTGGACAGATTCTCGAAGATGGCACATTTCATCTCGTGTTATAAGACCAGCGATGCAACCCACATCGCGAACTTATTTTTCAAAGAGATTGTGCGATTGCATGGATTTCCCAGGAGCATAGTCTCGGATCGAAGTACCAAGTTCATAGGTCACTTTTGGAGGACGCTATGGAAGAATCTAGGGACTGACTTGACATTCATTTCTGCTTACCATCTGCAGACAAATGGACAAACAGAGGTGGTCAATAGAAGCTTAGGAGATCTGTTGAGAAGTCTGGTGACAGAGCATCACACCAGTTGGGATCAGATCTTACCACAGGCCGAATTCGCGTACAACAATTCAGTGAATCTGAGTACAGGTAAGAGCCTGTTTCAAATTTTGTATGGGACACAGCCGAGAGGAGTGTCTGATCTCAGGGAGTCAGAGCAGGATGAAACTAGCAGCACGAGAGCTGAGGAATTCGCTGAGGCAATGCAAGAACTTCACACGCAGGTGAAACAACGACTGCAGAAGGAAAATCAGGAATATAAGTGTAGAGCCAATCAGAGAAAGAGGCAACTTCAGTTTGAGGTTGGAGACATGGTTCTAGCGCACTTGCAGAAAGAAAGGTTCCCAAGGGGAACATATAATAAGCTCAAGATGAAGAAAATTGGGCTGTGCCGAATCCTGAGGAAATTTGGCGAAAATGCATACGAGCTTGAGTTGCCAGAAGGCATCGGGATATCTCTGATATTCAACATTTCAGATTTATACCCCTACAGGGCTGGAGACGCAGAAACTGGAACTGATGAACCAGTGATCCAGTGGCAGAAGCAATTGCCAGTTGCACAGAAGTCTGAGATGGAGTACATACTGGATAACAGAGCAAGCAAAAAGACCAGGAGGAAGCAATATTTTGAATACCTGGTGAAATGGAAAGATCACCCAGTGGAGGATGCCAGCTGGGAAACAGAGGCAGTGATTCAGAAGCATGGGCACACTGTGCAAGAGGTCATGGACCGGAGCCCATGAAATCTTTTGAGCCGAGGAGTATGATGTAGGAGCATCCACACCTCATCAAGCGAGCCAACGCGTGGAGCAAAGAACAGCTGGACAGCGCCAGCATAAAATTTTGAATTTCACCTTGTTATGGGTGCGCCAAACATTAGTGAGATGATGTAATGAAGAGCACTTATGTTGTATAATAGATATGAAGGCATTTAATAGTTTTAATGCTGTTAGATAGAAATTTATTGTAGATTTGATAGCTTCAGATCTCGAGAGGGAAAACAGAATATAGGCACCCTCCTTTGTACATTGTATGATTATCAAGCATTCAGAAGAGGAGAGCTGAGAGAGAACTTGTAGAGCCCTCATGTACAGATTGGATTAATAAGAAGAGATTTTGATTCAATTTCATGACCGGTGCTATTTTTTCTCTGTGTATGTGCTTATGTGTTCATGAGTGTTTGTTTTCCATGTATGCATTTACTTTTGAATCTGCTGTGCATGTGATTTCAGAGGTTTACTGATGTCTGGGAGAGAGGAGGATAAGTTTCAATTGTTTCTCTGTTGAGCCAGGAGATTCCTGCATAGAGTGCAGTCGAATTCCTCCGCATAGAGTGCATTGAGGAGGCTCACCGCTGAACTCTTATTCTCGTATGCCCAGGAATTTAATTGGGTTGAATTATAGCTGTGCAGGAGATGTGCATGCCAGGGTCGAAGACTCAGACTTGATTCTGAGTACAGGTTGACAGGAAATCTATTTCAGAGCGTGCATAGAGTCTGAGAAACCGAACGTTCTGAGAGTTGTTGAGGATAAGCGCAAGCGGTGTGCGCACTAAGGTCTCTGAAGGAGTTAGAGAATAAAAGCTCAGGAGGGATAGTTATGTGGAGAACGCATTGGAGCAGACCCAGGAAGGATTTGAAATGGAAGCACTTTGAAACAGAGGAGATTTTTTCAAAGAAGAGAACTGACGGTCAAAGTTCATGGAGGAGAATCACGAGATCCCGCTGACCGTCCGATCAGGAAAGAGTTGCGTAGGAGTTGTCCAAAGGTGCAGGAGAGAACTGGCCATCGGATCTCAGCCCATCGGGGTTCGGGGTTCAGCGTTTGGCGAGGTAAGTGTTTTGTGACTTGCCAAATCGCGAATCGTGATTTTCTGAGTTGACGGGAGATGTTAATCAGAGAACGGGACAGGTGTCGCGAGATCCCAGGGAGTCGGGATTCGGCACTTCAGTGTTTCCAAAGTTGAAGGGACCACAAAGGACCAGCAAAGTCCCGAGTCGCGACGGGTCCCACAGAATCAGGTTGGAGCACTGACACGTGGCATTGTGCATCGACATTCGGGGTTTTGTGGTGCATGAGACCCACGACCACTCAACCGTCGATTTCCCAATAGGGAAATCCCCGATACGGAAGGTACGTTGACCTGTTGGCCGTCGGGGTTCGGAACTTGGTGTTGCATGAGAACGTGCACACAGAAATCGCGAAATCGTGAGAGCCGATTTCCCGATTTATGAAGGGGAGATCGCTGAAGAAATTACTGTGGGTAACTCCCGAGGGGAGCTGGAAGAGCTTGGACTCTTCGGGCCTAGGAGAGAGAGAAGGTCCTGGTGTGAGTGGCCTGCCATCGAGGGCAGGTTGCATCATCCTGGTTGTTGGAAGTTGTGGAACACTACTGTCCTCTTCCTCATCCAAATCCTCCTATGCCTCATCCTCCACCTTTGTATCCACCTCGATCTCCTCGCGATGCATTTTGTTGAGGTACTTGGTTATACTACACGGGGTTATACTATGGCTGTGCAGTATTGTATTGCGGTTGTGCATTGTTGTACTACTGTTATGCATTATTGTATGGCGATGGTACCTAGTTGAAATGAGGTGCAACTTGTCTTGTCATCATTTCTGCTTGCACCCTATAATTATTTGAATTTATTTCTCTCATCAGCTACATCATCCTATAATCCTTATCATCATGACCCACTGACTTGAAAAAATTGCAATATCAACTTTTGGGTACTGTCTTATACTTCTGCATCATTGGACAATGACATGGATCATACCCATGCATTTTACAAATCTCGCACCATGGTCCTGCTGTTGGCAAGGGATTTGGTACACTTGTTTCCATATACTGCACAAAAGTTGGACATTCGTTCTTATGGTGTCCTTCTATCCTGCATAGGGTACACCAAACAACTTCTCTTTTCTCTTTTTCCTTATTCTGGTTAAGTTGAAATGTTAGATTCTTTAGATCCCCCTTCAACTCCTCTATTGCTGCATCTATCTTTTGATATTGGTTTTCTTCCAGTTGTAAGGCTTCCTGCAGAGCCTCTACTTGAGTTTGGAACTTTTGTTGTCTTAATAGGTATTTGAAGTGTGGTAACAATGAGTTCACAAATAAGTGCGTATGTTGCATGTCATTAATTTCATACTTCAACTTACCTTTTAGACGTTTAAAACTTTGATCAATATACCAAAAACACTTACCTGGTTTTTGCCTGATTTCAATCATTTCATTCATACACTGGTCCTCTGAGTTGGGCTTCTAAAATTCACGTATCAATATTTTTTTCACGTCTGCAATAGTCTTTGTTACTCCTGGTGGACTGTTTACATCTAGGCTCATGTACTAGTCCAGTGCGCGGTCTCTTAGTTTGATAGCTAACTGCATGAGTTTTGTATCCTCATATGTGATCTTATTTGCTTCCTAGATTTTCTCATAGATGAATAAGTGTTTTTCAGGGTCCTATGATGCCTCTCCCCGAAATTTTGGTAATATGATCGTGGATCATGTCCTGCCATTTTTAACTGTGTTGAACTACTACCTCCATGTGGTGTAGATAATTGATTGTTACTTCCCGAACTGGCTCACCTAGTCGATGCTCCTTGATTGGGTGTGTTTCCTGTTGTTTTTCTTCCACTAAAATTTGGTTGTCTAAACGCTAGTGTTCTTTCTGGTGTATTAGTCACACATGGGGTTGTAGGTTCCACACTGATGGTGATATGGATTGGAGTTATTCCTTCTGTCCATGACCCTGAACCTCCTATTTTCCTTTCATATGTTGCGCACAGGATTTCCTCAATTTTCTCCACAGTTCGGAGATTCTCTACCTATTCTTTATCCCTTGCCAAGCCCTCTCTATCAACTATGGCTCTCTTCTTGTTATTCATTTTATATTGGTAGGGTATTTCGCTGCACGTATTTACAACTTCTACCATTATCTTCTTTATCTGATATTCTTCCATCATGATTGGGTCCATGGCCTCCTTCTTTCCTTTATCCATCTCCTTTTCCATATCTCAACCTCCTGTCAATGCTTCCCCCCTTCCCCCTTGCACATAGGGAAGTTTAGTTGTCTGATTCCATGATAATCACATCGTTGTCATACAATAAAATCTTGATTGAAGTATACAGTGATATGATGTACCTACCTCTGGGTCCTTTTAGAAAATCATGCTCTGCTGCAGTACTGTAAGACTTCGTGGTATCTACTGCAAATTCAGTGATAAACCCTACAACAATACTATCTAACCATAAATATACTGCACGCGTAAATTTGTTATTAACTCATTGTAATTGCACAATATCCACATGATTTCACTCCAACTATCTGATTCAATTTGTAGGGTGGTTGTCTTTTAACCTCAATAACCACTCCTACAACAAATGTGGGAAATCACAGAAAAATAATTCATGCAAGTCGCTAAACATGTATTTGTCGAGATATTTGCGTGATGTTTACTTAGGGTTTCTGTTGTCCTTCTACACAAACTCAAGTTCCTTTGTTTCCAACCATATCTCAATCTTCGCCTTCGTTGGATTCCATGGCCCAAACATTCCCTTCTATACTTTCATCCTCCACGCATTTCTTCCACGAATCCCGTTCACTCAATCCTATGCAGTTCCAACTGACAACATAACCATTTGTTGGTTATTCTCTCTTCTTGGACTGACCCAAATTCAGATCTCAACAAGTTTCCAACAAAACCATAAAAAACTATCTGCCCTCCTGGTAAACTAGAAGGAAACACTATGCACAGAGTGCACAAGGCAGTCTCACCCGAGATAAATTTTATGGGTGACTGCAATACCCAGGTGTTTTCAGTCTAGGAATGAATGGGGATCTGTGGTTGGGTTATTCCTTCTTTATGCATTAACCTTGTTATTGATTTAAGTATATCTAGGATTTATCCATATTTAGCCTTATGCATGCATGTTGATACATATATTTTAATCATTCATTCATAAGCTAATCGTTAACATAAAGTAACATTCATTAAACATCACAAAGAACACAAGTTTTACCGTGGTTTACCCCCTCTTGGGGCTACGTCCACAAAGATCTAGCTTCTCTGCTCTTTTATTTAATCTGCCGCAAAATCTTGTGCTGCACGCATTACATCTCGGTAATATAATCAATATTGAGGGTTGGAACCCTCTGTGAGGCGGGATAGATCACACCAGGCTCCTCAACCTATGACCTAACCCTCAAGAATCTTCCTTACTTGACTCTTCTACAAACTTATTACAATCCACAATCTCACAAAGTGATAGGATCCTTTTTCTTTCCTTAATTGAGATCCCATTCCTAGACCTCCTAGGTCTTATTTATACTATTTTTTAGTATTATATCCGTTACAATCCTTACCAAAAACCATAACCCTATCATGGTTAGGATTTGTTAAATTTTTAATTAAAA
>CBVK0100964129.1:0-10313 GCA_900067695.1 Picea abies | reverse complement strand
TGACAACCTTGATCATCTGCGTCATCTCTGTTGTAGCCATATTTCCAACACATATAACAAACTCAACAACTAATCATTCGAAATGGATTGGCCGAGCATGGAAACCCAACGCTCCTTGTACGTAATCCGTTTGTGCTTCATAAATGGAGTTCTATAATTACCACTCCCCAAGTATGAATATATTTGTGTATCCATAACTATAGTAATCTTCAAGTTGCTCGACTTCCTTCTCTCTACAAAGACACATTTTGGTATCCCCAACTTGAGATACATGGACAAAGCTAAGTCGAGTGAAACTGGTTATTCGAGCAATGTGCTAGGATTTCCTATGAATAAGGAGGAAAGGGTCCTCATGCACCTTCTAGAAACTAAGTTCCACACAGATCAAGTTATAGAATCATGATTGGAAGTTAGGCTGAATCCCATTATAAAGTATTTAGTCATCAACAGGCCAACCTCTAAGAAGAAAAGGAGTAAGTGACATAAGAAGGAGGAATCTACAGTTGAAGCGGCCGAAAGCATTGGAGAAAATCAACGGATCTAGTTAGAATCCTCTTTAAAGGCAGAGATCGCTAAGCTGAAGTAAGTATTCAACTAAGATAAGCATGTCTCAGTGAATTTTGAACAGCCTATAGCGGATTTATAAGTACAAGAGATGATAGGCATGTTCTTTAATGGTCCTTTCTACAACAGGCTAACTGTTGTCATCACCCTTTTGTAATTTTGTGATCAATATGATTATATAAATATATAAATAGATTTTAGACTGTTTTATTACAATTTCTATCTGGCGATGTTATGACTCTTGTTTTCTTTTATAATAAGTTTTTCTTGTAATCTTATATTTTATTTTTATCTGTCTAAATCGGAAGAAATTAAAATTCGGAATTATTTTTAATTAATGCTTCAATGCGGTTATGTGCTTATGTTTCTCTTATTATAACGCAATTTAAACTTAGACTCCTCACCTTCCAAGAGACTTCGCGTGCATTAACTCATCCTGTTCATTTATATTATTGTGCATAACAATATTACAAGGTAAACTCTTCGTTGTGCACCTAAATCTACTATGCATTTCTTCTTCGTCATACCGACTACTTACGCACACTACTCTGGCGTTGTGTGCCAATATCTATTGCGCATGGTTTCGATACTACGCACTGACATTCCACATGAATTTTCATCCTATGCATACCCCATGTCAAGTTTCACATATTCCTTCGCACTCAAATATCTGCGCATTCTACTGAATACACCGTCGTGAAACAACTTATACTCATACTTATGTGCGTACCAACAAAACTCCTTTGCGTTAAGAAAAACTTGTGCATCCCATGTGCACCTTAATATGGGTGTACTTTCCATGCAAGGATAATTTCAATGTGTGCATCTACACATAATAATATTTAGCGCTGCGCCACAATTTACCGCGCATATTGGCACGCCACGGTTTCCCGCGTGGTGCCAAATTTACCACGCATGCCAGTACGCCAACCTTTTCCAAGGACACTTTATGACTCTAATTCTGGTCACTTCAAAGTTACTTTTCTTTGAATATTCACTTTTATTGCACCCTTCTGGCCCATCCAAGCTCAGTGTTGAACTATGCTCTGATACCAAAATGTAACGATCCCCTCAACCAACCTGAGGCTGGGGAATTCCACTCCAGAGAAACCACTCATGATCTGACGCCAGTCGGTAACATTCCTAGCCATAAGGCCAGAACATGCTACTCTAGGAACGTCTTTCATTCTCATACTGCAGAACATATAGTAGCATACCTAGTAGTCAACTAAGCAATGCCACCTAAATTTACTTTTTAGACTGTGTGCAACTAAAACATATACATACAACATGCTCGTGAAAGATTCACATCTAACATAACAAAGCATTACTTTCTGTAATATACGACTTTTATATTAAAATAATAGTAATTAATAATATGCATCATTTACAAGAAATTACCCATGTGCACACAAGCAATCATAGTCACATATATGATATAATCGTAACATGGACATCTAAATAAAAAAACAACATATCGATATTTCATACAATTGGTACTTATCTTAGAAAGACTGTCACCAAATGCTTTCAGAACGTCCACAAACCTCCCAACCATAGATTGCATTGTTCATCACTCTCAACAGTGAATCACCCCCAAGTTGGGACTGAACTCCACCCAGGTTAAAGGGATTCCTATCCAGGCTAAGGCTCATGGACAACAAGAAAGACTCCATCTCAGGTGCTCACTCAACTAACAACCTACAATCTCTCATTCCTCACATGCCTGTCTCACCCAAGGAAGTGTGCCCCTTCTCTGCTCAACAGTCCCTCGGCTTCCCCACTTCCCTTCTAGGGCTTCAGCAACAGGCCGGACCAGAAGTCTCGAAGAACTATAGTTGCATTTAGCACCTACAAAAATCAATCCCCAGCAATTCTCTCGCTCAGAGAACTTCTCACGGGCCTGAAAACCCACTTCTTCAATCCTGCTCCAAGATAACCAAGTGCACCAACCAAAAGGGACGGGGAAACAAGTTTCAGAAAGGTGGAATGGCTATCTCAAGGATAACAGAATGTATAAGTGAAATGGTCATGGAGTTATTGACTGGATAACTGAGTGTTTTGGGATCACTGTGAACTCTTTCTCCAAACAATGGTCAGCCTGATGGTTTTTCCCTTCCCCCCCTTGTGTTTGTCCCCCTCCTGTGAGAGCGAGGCCCCTCGACTAAGTTTCCCTAGGATATCAATGCATGTCCCCAAATTGACACTTGTCATATCAGAAGTTACTTTTATCCACTTGTCTCCAACTTTAGAACTTAGGATAAAATTATCCATACTTCATGTTTTGGGAAATATTAATATAATATTCCCTTGACTTTTGGCCCTCCCTTTCCCTAACTAGTGAAGTTCAGTCCCCCATATCTTTATTGTGGTCGGTCTGTGCGTAGTGATGTATTTTATATTAATCATGAGTTCATGTACAAAGTAGGCACATTATCCCTTTAACATCTAGGCGCGCTGGCCTAATTCCAAGACATAAGCATTTTGGCTTATAATACTGGCTCACCAGCCTATAATGCATATTATATACACAAAGGTTTACTAACCTTAATATTGCACGCACTTAGTTACTGTGTGTTGTATCCTCTATCTCTAAGGTTGCACGCACCTTAGTTACTGCACGCGGTATTCAGAAATCTGTACATTACATCCCTTTACTGCGCAGTATATGCATGCACCATGCCATGATAGGTGTATTACAAAATGATGTCTAAATAGCTCACCAGCTTAAATATACTTGTATTATATTTACATTTGGGTTTGGCCAAGGGATATTACATCATAGTTCAAAAGAACTCCTTTGCAACCTGGGAAAAGAGTGAAAACTCAACCCAGGGTATTCTTACCGATCCCGATGTAGTACGAAACTAACCATGTGAATAGATGTCTTGATGTTGAACATGGAAAAAACCACTTGATTACTGGTCAATGATGTAAACCGTTAACAAGCACGAGGGAGATCACCATTGATGTCAATGACTCCCAAGGTATGCTAGTACATATTGATGAATGTGAATGAATGAGTTGAAGTCAAACGTCCATGGAATCATCCGATCAAGGGTCAATGATGTAAACCCATTGTCGGACGTGAGGAGGCCTGTCATTGAGGCATGCAGGTCCCAAGGTACTAACTGGTTTCTAAGTCTAGCTCCTGGATAATGTGTTGAATTCGACAGGAATAGACTCGTCGAAGGAGGGCCTTGATGTATCCCCCATCAATGACATGAAACTGACACAAGGATGTAATTGGTAGATCAATTGAACATGGACTGACACGGGTATTGAAACAAGATATTTGTGATGGCTGACTCTCGAGGCAGATACTTCCCTTGAAAACTAAGGCACATCAGCAGAAACATGACATGGACCAAAACTTGATGATGCAGTGGATGTTGTGACTTTTGTCAGGTGACCCAAAGGAGTAAAAGAAACTCAAAGAATTGGCTCAGTGCAGAGGTTCAGCAGATTAAAATGCATGCAAAGACAAAGTGTTGTGTTCAAGGGCGACCGTAAGAGTTACTGGTAGTGTTCTCAAAACTGCTTGCCTTGCTTCTTTCAATTTCCCCCCCATCATGATAGATGAGTACCTCTTTTTAATTTAACGAGCTCGAGGAGGGTAAAACATTCTCGATATGACTCACCTTCGATAAGTCCTTCCTTTTTTTAATGAACAAGAATAAGTAAGGGTTCGATCCCATATGGTCCCTTCAATGTATGATTGTTTAACGAGTCCAGAGAAGGTAAACTCGGTGGTTTTTCATATTTAGAGAGTCTGAAAACAACTTAAAGACTACTACAATGTTGTCCTTTTTCGTAATGTTAGTCTCGTGAGGCCAAAAAAGAGATAAATTCTCACTCGAAAGATGCCCTTTCAAACCTTTTAACGAGTGGGAAAAGAACCAAGATCACTTGGAAATATTTTCATGTTTAGAGAGTTTGAAAAGAGATGAAAGACGACTCCAAGGGGTTCCTTTTTTGTATATCCATGCAGGTCCGAAAAAGAGATAAAATTTTACCCAGATTCATTCTCATGTATTTACGAGCACGAGAAATAAAAAAGACTAAGCTTGGTATGCCCCCAGCTTGAAAGTTGGGGTATTAACTCCAGAATGATCATCAAAGGCTGGATACATGCCCTCCAATATTCAATTCATTCACCGACGTTGAGGTTGTCACCAATGTCTCTACTAGACGGAGAAAAAGGATAAGAGTGGATGAAAAGAAGGTTCAAGAGAGGTGATTGTTTCATGTTTTAACGAGCTTGACATAGAAAAAGAACTATGCTCAGGGCTCTAGGTTCAATCCCTAGATTTTTGTTTCATTTTTTAATGAGCTTGCTACAGAGAAGAAAACTATGCTCATGACCTCTGTTTCATTTTTTGACGAGCTTGCTACAGAGAGAAAAATTGTGCTCATAGACTCTCCCTGATCATGGCTTCCAAGAGAATAATGCTCTGGAAGGATACCATGTCAAGGGACAAAACTCGGTCATGGCTTCCAAGAGATCTTCACTGGATGGAAGAAAATCACTCTGGAAGGAACACATGTCGAGGGTCATGACAGGGGTAAGGAGATCAGGCTCCAATAGCCCCACCGAAGAGATCACCATGTCAACTACTGGATCCAAATCATCAGAAGTTGAAGGCATGGGAGATGATGGAAAATTGACATCAGGAGGGGAGATAGAATGTATATCTTCCTGAATATCTTCACGAGGGGGAAGAAAAGAGGATCGATGATGGTTATCATCCCGAGGTAGCTCGTCAATTCTCAACATTTCCAGAATAGATTCATCTGAGGGAAAAACTGGGGAAATGTAGTCGATCACAGACAATAAGGAACTGAACCGAGATGGCATCGAGTAACTATCGGGTGCCAACAGATGTTGGTCATCCAACGAGGGAGAAATGGATTGGATAGAAACGTATGATTTTTTAGCTAGACTAAGTGGCACGGTGTCACCTAGTGCATCGAATTCCAACGGACTCGGTACAATCCAAGGGTCAGATGATTCAAAATATTGATAAGCTGCGGTCGAAATCATATCGACGGTGGAAATATGATGTGTATTCGGTGGAAGTGGTGTAGGGAAGGTACCCATAAGGCTAGAATATTTCAGTAAGCCAACACAAACGCTTTCATACGTGATCTTGTGATCTCCCAAGAAAGGAATTTTGTTGGTAGAAGGAGCACGAGCATCGGTCATGCAGAAATCTAATTGATCAATAGTGACAATTTTTCCCTGATGAGGAAATTGTACACATCGAAAGACCGACGAGGAAATGGCAGTCATAGCATAAAACCAACTTCATACAAGTAACAAGTTGTAATCGAGGGGAGCATCGACCACCTCGACATCAACAGTGACAATTTTTCCACCCAATTAGATGGGCAAGGACTGTAAAATCCCATGGAGATGAAAACCTCGCCCATCAAAGGTGCGTAACATCATTGGGGATTTGTTTAGTGCAGGTGTTTTTAAACCTTTCCAACATGATAAAGACATGACACAAGTTGAGGCTCCCTCATCCAGAATAGTTTGGTGGATTTTTTGATTGTGAACAACAACATCAACTTGGAGAGCAAGTTGGTGGGAGAGTCGAGACGCATAATTGTTCAGGTTAAACATGATATGGTTGGACGACTCAAGATCAACAACGCCAATAGCGGCCAAGAGCGTTCTATGTTGACTGGGGCAGTGTTGTAGAACTTTTAACGTAGACATAGCACATGACACTTGAGCCAAATCTTCAACAATGTTGTAGTTCTGGGTGGCACGTGAACTAGGATAGACTTGTGTTGATGCAACATTAGGGTTAATGACCTGATCGATGGGGTGATTCATAGTTTGACCGGATGGTCCTGTTTCACCAGGAGGGTCATAAGGATGAAAGGGTTGTCGAAAGGATTCGAAATGCTCATAGAGGTCGCATCCTAATGAAGTACTCCATACATAACGAGAAAGTGTGGGATTTGTATCTACTGCAGTGGTAGGACGAACAAGAGTCCTATACTCATCACCAAAGGTTGGTTCTATGGATCCCATATATGTTTCGATAAAATCTCTCTCCGGTAACCGTGGGACCTCTTCGTCTATGACGTTCCCAAGGGAGTCTAAACGAAGAAAAAGTGGTTTGAGAGGGGTTACCAACACAGATGTAGTGTGAGGAGTGGGATTCTCAACCATAACCAAAGCACCTTATTGATTTTCTAACGGAGGAGTAACAACACTCCCAACGTCAGATTGATTTTCTACCTCTCCACAGTAGTTGTCTTATGGAGGGTTAGGAGGTAAGGGTTGGTAGCCTTCTGAAGGAATCCCTTGCGTCCTATGTGATCAACAAAGACCTTTATTATCTACAGGCTCAATTTTGGAGAATAACAGTACATGTTGAAAATCTAGGGCCAACTAACAAAAAGAAACAACATATGCTAATAAAATCTAGGAATCAAAACCAAGCAAACAAAACTTCTCTCGATGATCATACTAGTTGGTGATGAAATCCAACGTCACATGACCAATTCAAGAAGGGGCTAGGATATGGTGGAATAGTTACAAAGGTGACCTTCTTAACGGACTTTCAAGTTGGTGCAAGCTTCCACGCAGTAATTATGGATTTACCCTCCAAGGAGCTCGAGTGAGTTTGACCAATGTCTGTTCCAGGTACAGTGAGACTTCCCTTCACTGTCACCTCATGTAAGTACCTAAGGATTACGACAACTAAGGACACCAACTCACAGTCAGCCCCTAGGTGGGTATAGTCGACAGTCTGATCCGAACGTATGGGCAGGATAATAAGTCCAAAATCAACTCGAGAGGATTCCACACATAATCATGGGTATACCCTCAAGTGACCCCCAATATACGATCTGACCACTACAAACAGTTGAACCATGGAGGGATAATCTCCATAATTCACCCGAATGCGATCTCCTGCGTAACCCCTGTGTGAGAGGGGGATCCCAGAAAGCCTATACGACAATTGGATTTGACTCTCCCTATCTCAGGATGCCAATGTTTGTTTTGAAAAACTTTGGAGAATTGTACTCACAACCTAATCCAAAGTGTAAATCCTAGTCTAATGTTGGTGGAAGATCCTAAAAATAAAAATGTTCTAGATAATTTTTAATTAGCATTGATTTTATGGTTGTTCTTTACTCAAAGGGTGCATGAAAATGAAACTAATGGTATGATGACTCAAATCCCAAAAAATGCACAAGAAGATGATAATCAATCTTGTCTTTCGATGAATGGTTATTTAAGGGAAAGAGAGAAAGTTGTTTTCACTATCAAACACTAATATGCAATGTCCTCATACAAGTGTTTCTCAATGAAATCCAATGCAATGCTAAAAATTTCAGAAATGCCTTCTAACATCCAAACTAATCACTAAAATATGTCCTTTTTCTTATATGTGAATGATAATCAGATGTAAAACTTTTAAATGCCAATCAGACTTAAGGATTAAACAGTTAGAAGCAAACCTCACACAAAACAAAAAACACACTCTCGTCATGAAATAGACAAGGACAAAGATAACCAAATTGCAAACAAGAACCAAAAACCTCAAACAAAAAGAGAAATGATGGAAATTTGACCTTCAATATCAAATGAAAAGGTTCACACACCTTTGGATTTCCTCACAAAAGTTTTCACTCAGTCAGATAAAGGAGAAGAAAACAACAAGTTAACTCTAGGTCAACAAATACAAAGAGTGGCTTCAAGGCAAGGAAAGAAGATGTAGAAATCCAAACAAAAGAGGATGAATTCTTAGAAATAAGGTTGTTTGAAATCCAATATCAAGATGGAATGAGAGTATGGGACCCTGAGCAAATGCCAAAACCCAGAAATAGCTTCAGAAGATGAAAATTATGGAGAATTTCTCACAAAAATGGGGTAGTTCTCTGGTTTAAGGGGCACCAGAGCATTCCATCACTCTGTGTAAGGCTACAGGGGAGTGCTAGCACTGTGAGAGCAACAGAGGGGGAGCGCTCAGCTCCAAAAACTCAGAAAAAGGTCCAAAAACTCAAAAGATGAAGGAAATTCAGTGAATTAGGGTGATCTTGATGACATAATGAGGCAATCAAACAAATCTAAGAATAAAAAGACAATGTGGAGAAGATCAAATCAGTGAGAAAAGGGCCAAAACAATATTTTGGAATGGAAACCAAAATCAATTATCCTCCCCAATGGAGTCACCAATTTTTGTTGAAGGTGAATCCCCCTACGGACAAGTGGATTCCCTCTTGGTATCTAGACTCCTAAGGCCAAGAAAAATAGTGCTTAACATGGACACTAACTTCCTTTTAGATCCTATCAATCTAATGAATGAAAGAGAAGGAGAAATATATGTACCTTACTAGCGATATTTGTCCTTGCAAATTCCTAGCTGAGCTTCGATCCTGATCTCCCTGATAGATCCTGTAAGACAAACAAAGATACAATGGAATTCCTACCCTAATGGGATTATCTCAATCATAGATCCATCTACTGTAGACAAACTCATATGGAACAAGCACAATTTTGAAAGAAACAGTCCAAACATTGATTATTTAATGAGAACAAGTAAAAGTACTTACAATCCTTTGAATGAAGGTGCAACAGCTTCTTCCATTTCTCCTTGTCCAACCCCTTTTCTCAATCAATATCCATTGATTGCTTTGATGACATCTCACTCATGAGATCATAAGTTTGATGTAATTCTCAATTGTCATTGTACCTTTCTCCATGAGAAGGCCTCCTTATATAACCTTGGAGAGGTCCAACCACTTGAGAGATCTTTGGGATAAGTTGAGGATTCCTCTCCTTTAGTTGAGGATCTTCCCTAAGATCATGCCTTGACCATCTATTCAAATCCAACTACCTTCAGGAGTTGAGGGATTCTTCCCTTATTTGTCTCAACAAACCCAAAACTTGCTAAAAAGAGGGTAGCGCTCCCCCAAAAGGGTGCACAGAGCACTCTAACACTCCCCAAAGAGGCTCAGGGTGCACCAGCGCTCCCTAACAGTGGGTAGGAGAGCGCTCCTCTCCAAAATCTATTTTTTTAGTGTTTTTCTCAATGAGAAAAGGTTTTTACTCCCTGTCAAGAGATGTTTCATCTTCCAAACTAACCTTTGTGGTGTCTTGAGTGTCTTTATTATGTCGTTAGATGCATGACATAGGCAAGATGGAAATGTACTATTTGTGACACTTGCAACACTTGTAGTCAAGATGTGACACTTGCGGAAAAGATACAACACTTACAACACTTGTAATGACAACACTTGAGACACTATCAAAGTGAGTAATTTTGAGGTGCAACACTTTTACCCCACATAAATGTTCAAGTACAAGATGATTCCAAATGAAAATGTCTCAGTATATATAGGAGACTAGGAGGTATAATTACAACTAATGGAATAAAGACGACATAAATAAAATAACATTACTAATGTAATATGCCCCAATTAAGGGGTAATGATCCAATATTAGGGCTTAACATGCCCCTCCCCTTTAGAAAAGTGTTGTCCACAATGCTTGATTAACTATGGATGATTCTGTATAAAAGACTCATCTTCTCAAGTGGAATCTTCAGCCGGTAGTTTCCTCCATTTAATGAGATACTCTGAAATGGATCTATTCCTCAGCTGGCGAATTCTTGTGTCAATGATGGCTTCAGGCTCCAATATGATTTTTCCTTCCTCGTCAAGTTCTAGTAATATAGTTTGAACTGGGATCTTGTCAACTATAACCTTCTTTAAGCATGAAA
>CBVK0100964128.1:0-10313 GCA_900067695.1 Picea abies | reverse complement strand
AAGATCTAGAAGGCTTCGGAGAAGTATAAAGGAAGGGTAGCACTTCACCTTCCTCATTATGATTTGATCTCTTAGTTGGAGTGCTCTTGGAGCCAAGGTTTTCGTTGAGGTTTTAGGAAAAACCCTTCCACTGTTGGTTTGGTTTCGGTGGTGCAACACCCACCCTAGCTAGACAAGAGGGGAGTCCATCCTGGATTTCCATTGGGTCTTCATCTTCTTGCAAGTTATCTTTAATTTTGGAGGGGCAGCGAATTGCTAAGAGGATATTGGAGCTACCTTAAGGGGTCGATTTCTCTTTGAGCAAAACCATGGTGACTTTAAGGAGGCCGTGAGTCATTTGAGCGGGCTGTGAGGCATCTTGTGCAGATCGCGAGGGTTAGAGGAGCATCATAGGTTCCCTCTTCACTGAATCAAGGGTGGAGTAGGGTCGTAAGGCCATTTGGTTGAACCTCGATGATCTAGGGAGGGTCGTAGGCCCCATTTGCGGAGCTGTGAGGAAGGCCATGGGCCTATTGGTGAACCGTGAGGATTGGGAGGAGGGTCGCAGCTCCCATTCTTGTCCATTGAGTGATGGGAGGAGGATTGGATAGGTCGTGCAGTAGTTCGGCACGATATTGATGAGACAAAGGCATTATACCAAGTTTTAGTTTGAGTTTTTGTTATTTGTTGATGTATTACAATTGCTATAGCAACCACTAGATATTTATTATTGTTATATTCTAGATTCCATCCATAATAAAAAAATTCCAATGTTATCTCTCATGCCTTATGTGCAATGTGTTTGATCTAAGTTTGGTATTAAAGTGCATACAAATTGTTTGTAAAAAGGTATCATGTAAATTGTTTGACAAAATCACATAGTAAAACACCTAATAGCATTATTTTCCCAGCATAGCTCTATTGAGGGATATTACATTACATCACTATAATAAAATAAACCAATATAGATCCATCTTGATTCTGAATCTATCAAGTTTGATTTTGATTCTTCTTTTGCATTGTTAGATAAATGAGCATCAACTACTTTTTGAAAATGTTTTCGTTGGTTAGCTTGTTGCCAAATGCATCAATAAATACATATTGTTTTTAATAGAAAACATGCCCACTATGGGCTTCTTGTTTGACAAATGAATTGGGTTCCATAATGAATGGGAACTCCTTGTTAGACTTGTAATCAACCAATATTGATGTTTTGATATGTAGTGAGCTTCTCAATTTATTTTCCTTGTAAGGCCACCCTTGTTTTTACTTTTGTATTATTGTCTTATCGAGCTTCAAGTTGAGAAAACACACTGGGAGCTCCTTGTTAGACTTGTAATAAAAAAATATTGATGTTTTGATATGCAGTGAGCTTCTCAATTTGCTTACCTTGTAAGGCCACTCTTGTTTTTAGTTTTGTATTCTTGTCTCATTGAGCTTCAAGCTGATAAAATACATTGTTATTGAGATCGAAAATTGCTACCTATAGGTCCTTAGATTGGTGCAAAATCCATTCCTCCATTGAACAATTTCACAAGGTGCACAACTATTGGGGTGATGATAACCCTCCACAAAGGATGATACTGAACTAGATCCAAGGAAAATACCAAATGGAATTTTCCCCTTGAACCAGGGACAATCCAAGGCACCATACACTACAAAAGAGAGTGCAATACACTATGAATCAACAAAGACCAAAGCATACACTACTAGGCTAGCTAAGAAACAAAGGGCAAGAAGAACCATTAAGATTCCATCTTTGTCTAGCATATCCATCTTTTTGTTCTTTAAGTTACTCTTCTAGTTGAACTTGGAGGTGCGAATGAAGAGTATGGGGGGAGGGGAAAATGATAAAGCTCATCTCGTCTGAATTAATGTCCCACACCTCATGTCCTTTTGATCTAATAACATGGTAACTCTAAAGTTTGTTTTAAAAAATTTCATGGGAGATAGGTAATGGAAGGAGCCCCCACTTTTAGCTTAAAATTCCTTACTGCAATAACACACCTTTATTTTCCATGGAGTGTTTAAGGATTCAAGCACCTGGAAGAACTCAATAGAGTAAAAATTTATAATGATTCCTTGAACTCAAAATATCACTTTGGAGAGAAGTTTGATATGGAGAGGCTTGAGTTTTGGAAGGAGATTGAGCTTTGCACTTGTTGAATGATAATTGAAGAATCTCCAATGATTATGAACTTTTTGATCACCATCAATTTAAGGATATTTAATCCTTGATATAAGGCCATGGATTCAATGTAATTGTTAGTGGATTCATCAGTCCTCTGGTGTAGGTTAACCCACATTTCCTCTTTGGGTTGGGGACTCATCATCAACCATTAGAGTTGTTGGTAGATCTTACTTGCACACTCTTGTTTGCACTTTTGAGAGGTAATGTGAGACCATGTTAGGTCATGTTTGCATGGCTAGATTTCTCTCATCTATAGGATCTTAATATTGGAAGACAATTTAATAGTGATTAACAATCTCTTCATTAATGTCTTCTTGGTTAGTTAGTCAACTCCATGATTTTTTTAGCACTGCAATTTATGTTTTCAGAATTGCAATTTTCTCACCTTTGCTTTTCATGGCTAAGGCCTTCAAGAAATCCTTTGTAGGTATGTCTTTTATTTTATTCCCATTTGGACAAACCATATATGCCCATCTAAAGTAGTACATTTCATCGACTTTTTGCATGTGGCAAATTTTAGTCATTGAACTTTCCTTTATTGTATGGGTTACATTAGAGCATTTAGGAGTTGTATTCCACTCATCTCTAACAACTTTATGATGTTTGTGTAAAACAAAGTCTATTTGGTGTATATACCCCCACAAATTGTGATAATGTGAGTGATGGTGTCTTCCCACCATATGAGAAAATCCTCATCTTCTCAAGTCTTAGATAGGAGTTTCTAGATCCTTTGATACAATAGCACAATGTAGGTTTTTCCATTGGGAGACACTCCACATTAGCCTTATTTTGTGTATTCCCATTTTCTTAACTATGTAAGAAACTAAGAAGTAAATTAGTTGATGGTCAAAGCCTGTGTTTTTCATGGACCTGGTGCTAGTCACGAACCTACAGTCTATCTGGTTTTTTTCCCGCAACTTGAGTACGCTCAAGTCATTTTGGCACCTGAGGTCGTGCGTCTCTATCTTGACTTGAATAACCTGCACCAACTACAACTAGACTACACCTCTTCACTCAATGTATGCCCATAATCTCACCTTAAGCTACAATAGTTAGATCTACAACCAAGTCTAATCACAATTCAACTCATCAAACAATAGGCATGCATCCAACTGTAGCCTTAAAACATCCCAATAGTACTAACACTTAGCCAATTCATAGTGTTTAACCAATTAAAAATATGCAAGTGACATAAAAATCCAACAAATATGAAGCATCCATAACACATATGAATAGGTAGCACCAAAGGCAGGTGCCTAACACTTTATTTTATGAAGAATGTTCACATGATACAATAGTGTAGTTGCAACACACTACTTGCAACTTAATTACAAATGTACAAAGAAACTAAGGAAAATAACCTCTTGCCTACTTCCCAATAGACTTGCACAATCCAACTCTTGAATATTTTGCATGCCTGCCTCCTATATGTCATGTTTCACTCTTCATCTCACTTAGGCAGTGGAATTCATTCCATTATGCCCAACCCTAAACTTGGCACAATTGCAAAACTCATTGCGTTCCTTGAGAATGACTTGCACTTCTTGCTTGTTGTCTTCTATTCCTTAGCACTTTCAAGTGTCCTACTATATTTATATGAGCTTCATGCTCACTTGCAAGCCCCATCTATTCCAAGGTGTACCCATTTTCCATTGTGCTGACTTGCTCTCCTTCCATGACTTGTTCGTCGATCGTTCTGTCAAATTGTCCCAACTTGTGTTGGGTACACCCAGGTCATCTCATTTGCCTTGTTGTCCTATTCGACCGCACCCAAGTGCATCGAGTTGGGATTTCACATCCCATCTGTGTCAAAATGGTCGAAATTAACTCCATCCACTCATATTAGTTTACCCAGTCGTCCCAAGTGCGCTTGACTTGTCCAAGTCCACACCACTGTGCCCAATCTGTTCGAGTCCGTCCAAGTGTGTTCAAGACGTTTGGTGGTTGTGTATCCGATGGATGTGTAATGAAAGGTGTAAGCCTGGCGAGTGCGCCCCATATTTGTGATCCACTGCAATTTGTGCCCAAAGGCACCTCGATCATTCGTCGCAACCCCCAAGTGTGGATTTCCTAACTCTGTCGATCCATATAAAGTCTAGGCACCCAAGTCATAGAGCCTTCTAGTCACTTATTTTTTCGTAATGCCAAGTGCATATCTCCGGACAAGGCTATTTGCATCAAAATTCTTTGCCTCTAGCCAAGTCCTTGTCCAAGCGTCTTTGATGTGTCCAACTTACTGTGAGCTACCACTATCTACAATGCGCCCTCTTTATCCATACGAGTTCCCAACTTTGTCTATGGTGCACCTTTGCAATAGGGATAAGGCGTCCAACTTTTCGAGGTGTGTCTTGTCAATGGGCCAAGACATCCAACTTGTTTGAAGTGTGCCTTGCCAGTGGTCCAAGGCATCTAAATCGATTCCTCTAGGTATCATTTGTTCGATATGTCGATCCATGCAAGTGACTGACCACCAAGGCGATCGTGCAACGAAGGTGCTCTATGTCACTCAAGGTGAGGGCCTTACATCCTCCCTTATTAAATATAGTCACCGCCCTTGGAAACACTCTCAAGAACATGTTGTCCTCAAGTCACTATCCAGATCCATGCATCTGTCCACAATCAATTCTCCTTTGCATTGTTCATACTAGAGTTTCCATGTAACAACCCTTGTCCAATTCGTGGACAAGCACCTCTTTGCCAAACTCTATGAATAATGCATCTCATTGTTGTTGCCTCTTACTACAGTGGTTGCAATATGATCTGTCATTGCTATGACTGCCTACTACTGCTACAACCCAACCTTCATTAAGAAGATTATCCAAACCGTCGAAGTGTTGCACATTCAAACTTACTGCTACTTCATTCTTTGACGAACTTTTACATGCTTCTTTGTACATTGAACTCTCCATGCCTTGAAAAAGTTAGGTGGCCAATCCAGATATCATGCCCAAGTCATGAGAATGTACGTCCTCATGCCCAAAATGATATTTTTCATGCTGCACTTCAATGTACCTATACAATTCTTTTGTAGCAAGGATAAGTCATGACCTTTGCCTCCAATCGTCAAGTCACCTTCTCCAACTCAACATTCAAAAAGAAGGGGGATAAATGGCCATCACAACCACTACCCTTAAATGCTCCAATGGTTTACCAAAAGTGTTTTAAGTCAAATGAGCCAATCAAAATACTTCCATACATTGTGTCTAAGAGAGGCACGTTTGTAACGATAGTTTTGTCACCTTCAACCAATGAGTGCTCTACCTTAACCTAAGTCCCCATATACAAAGTCGAGCAAGCAACCTCCTAGTCAACTTTGTTTTCATTCCTAGTTGCACCATCCAGGTCAAATGATGATGTTTTCATGGTCCACTCTTCCATTGTCTCCATATGTCACATATCATAGAATTGCCTTGCACTTCAAAGAAAGTGTCCATTTCTTTGACACTTCCTTTGCAACTACCCAAGGAAAAGACTTCCTCTCTTCCTCAAGGTTTTCAAGTTGTCTCCCACAAATCAACAAGTTTTTCCAAGGTACTCATGCACTTGTGCCTCCATCTTGGACAACAAACTGCTCAACTTGTCATCAATGTGGAGAAGAGGATGGCTTGATACCATCATGAGTTTCATTTGTCTCATAAAACGAATCCTACATGGTCTTCCCTTTTACCAAACTTGGCTATGCTATATACTCCTTGGAAATGAGCCATCCATGGCCTTGATTAATGAATGGAAGATGGAAGGCAGATTCCAAGGCCACTTCCAACAACCACAACACAACTATGCCCAATATCCACCATGGGATTTGTCCCAACAAATTGTTGTTCCCATCTTTCTTCCAACTTGCCCAAACCTGTTTCCAAGGTGTTCGGGATAATTTAACCCCCCCCCTTTGAACTTTACGGAACTTGGGATGCTCCTAAGGCTGCTCACTTTGTTATAAAATTTAGTTTCACTTGGACTTCCTCGAAGTTTCTCAACTTCACCTTCAAAGAACAATCCATTGCAAAATGATTTTGGAAATACAAGAAACAATGAACAATCATACCTATGGACAAAGGAAAACTCAACTGCTTCAATGACTCTTCTTATGTGCCATCCAAGTTGCACTAAGGCATGGCCAAATATTTCATTCCAAGTTTCATGGAATCAACTCTACCTTACTTCCTCAAGCCTACAACATACCCGAAACAACAAGGGCGTTCTTTGTTTAGTGCAGACTTATCTTGGTTGCTTGCTACACCAAGGCACAAGTTTGTGTTCTTCAACCTTCAAGCCAATCTATGATCACTTGTCAACTTGTCCTACAATATTCCACTTTGCTTCAAGTTTTCTTAGGTGTGATGAAGAATGCTTGAACAAATATGAAGTCACTAGTCACAATAGTGATAGTGGTGAGGTGCACCAAAACTATGAGCAATCAACGCTAATACCAATTGTTGTGGACATGTAGTCTACTTGGATTTTTTTCTGTGACTGGAGTCCACCCAAATTGTTCCAACACCTAAGGTTGTGTGACACTACCTTGCCTCGATCGTAGTGGCTTAGACAATTTGCACCTACTACAACTAGACTATGCCTCTTCATTTAAGGTTTTCCCTTAACCTCACCTTAAGCTACAAAAATTAGATGCACAATCAAGTTCAATCACAACCCAACTCATCCAACAATAGGCATGAACCGTAGCCTTAAAAATTCCCAATAGTACTAACTCTTAGTCAATTCACAATACTTAGCCAATTAACAATATGCAAGGGACATAAACATCTAACAAATATAAAACATCCATGATATACAACACATATGAATGGGCGACACCCAAATTAGGGGCCTAACACTTTATTATATGAAGAATGCTTACATGATACAATAGGGGAGTTGCAACCCACTGCTTATAACTCAATTATAGATGCACAAAGAAACCAAGGAAAAAACCTCATGTCTATTTCCAAGAGACTTGTATGATCTGACCCTTGAATCTTTTGTGGGCTTGTCTCCTACAGGTCATGTTTCACTCTTCTTTCCACTTAGGCAATGCAATTCATTCCATTGTGCCCAACCCTAAACTTGCCACAATTGCAGAACTACTTGCACTCCTTGAGAATGACTTAACACTTCTTTCTTGTTGTCTTCTATGCCTTAACACTTTGAGGCATCCTCTTATATATATGAGCTTGTCATGTTCTTGCTAGCCCCATTTGTTCCAAAGTGGATCCAAGTGCCATTGAACTGACTTGCTCTCTTTCAGTGACTTGTATATCGATTGTTTCGTCAGATCATCCCAACTCTTGTTGGGTTGACCCAGGTCATTCCATCCGACCATGCCCAAGTAGACCTAGTTGCGCCTTGGTGTTCGATCTATCTTAAATTGTTCAAAGACAACTCTGTCCACTTGTCTCAATTGGCCTAGTCATCCCAAGTGTTCCCAACTTCTCTGAGTCCGCACGATTGTGCCCAATCCATTTGAGTTTGTCTAACTACACCCATGTTCTCAAGGTGTTCAATGGTTGTGCACCAATGGATGCATGGCTAATGGTGTATTTCCAAAGAGTGCACCCCACAATTGTGATCCATGACAACTTATGCATGAACGCATCTCGACATTTTGTTGCAACACCCAAGTGTGAACTACCTAACTTCGACGATACGTATAAAGTCTAGGCACCCAAGTCATCAAGACTTCTAGTCACTTGTTTGTCCATCATGCAAATTACATGTATGTGGACAAGGCTTCCCACAACATCCTTCTTTGTTAGTTTGTTTCCAAATGAATCAATAAATACATATTGTTTTTAATAGAAAGCATGCTCACTATGGGATTCTTGTTTGACATATGCATTGGGTTCCATAATGAATGGGAGGTCCTTGTTATATTTGTAATCAACCAATATTGATCTTGTGATATATAGTGAGCTTCTCAATTTGTTTTCCTTGTAAGGCCACCCTTGTTTTTAGATTTGTATTATTGTCTTGTTGAGGTTTAAGCTGAGAAAACACACTGGGAGGTCCTTGTTAGACTTGTAATCAACAAATATTGATGTTGTGATATGTAGCGAGCTTCTCAATTTGCTTACCTTGTAAGGCCACTCTTGTTTTAGTTTTGTATTCTTGTCTTGTTGATCTTCAAGATGATAAAACAAACTATTATTGAGATCATAAATTGCTACCTATAGGTCCTTAGATTGGTACAAAATCCAATCCTTCATTGAATAATTTCACAAGGTGCACAACGACTGGGGTGATGATAACCCTCCACAATGGATGATACTGAACTAGAGCCAAGGAAAATACCAAATGGAGTTTTCCCCTTGAACCAGGGACAATCCAAGGCACTATCCACTACAAAAGAGAGTGCAATACACTATGACTCAACAAAGCTCGAGACCAAAGCATACACTACCAGGCTAGCTAAGAAACAAAGGAAAAGAATAACCATTAAAATCCCATCTTTGTCTAGCATATCCATCTTGTTGTTCTTTAAATTGCTCCTCTAGTTGAAATTGGAGGTGTGAATGAAGAGTATAGGGCGAGGTGTCAATGACAAATATCATCTCCTCTGAATTAATGTGCCACGCCACTTGTCCTTTTGATCTAATAACATGCTAATTCTAAAGTTTTGTTTAAAAAAATTCATGGGAGATATGTAAGGGAAGGATCCCCCCCATTTTAGCTTAACATTCCTTGTTGCAATAACACACCTTTATTTTCCATGGAGTGCATCAATGCGTTTAAGGATTTAAGCACCTGGAAGAACTCAATCGAGTCAAAATTTATAACTATTCCTTGAATTCAAAAGATCATTTTGCAGAGAAGTTCGATATGGAGAGGATTGAGTTTTGGAAGGAGATTGAGCTTTGCACTTGTTGAATGATAATTGAAGAATCCCCAATGATTATGAAATTTTGGATCACCATCAATTTAAGGATATTTAATCATTGATATAAGGCCATGGCTTCATTGTAATTGTTAGCGGATTCATCAGTCCCCAGGTGTAGGTTAACCCACATTTCCTCTTTGGGTTGGAAATAACCCCTTACCTTGCACCTAGTGCCCCAAATAACAAAGAGTGGAAGAAGTTTTAAAATTTCAAAAATTGGCGTACATTAACACAATCATACTTTGGTTGATACATGTAAATAGATACAATTTGTATAAAATCCATGGGGAAGAAAATGTCAAATTTATTTTTTTAGTAGAAACTCTATAATCCCACTAAAGATGTGTGTTCGACGCTGAACTGAGGGGCTTAGGGGTTGCACTCTAGGAAATTAATGCAAACAAGTACTACAAGCTGACTTAATTCTTGCAAACAAGTACTACAAGTTGCAACATGTAGCCTTTAAATCAATAACCAATAATGGTATTGGTATGAATTGTGTATCATAAGTTCCAACTATAACCATTAATGCTTACTAATCACTCAAGGTCATTGGCCTCCCATTATGATAAGTTATGAGTCACCATGTTTTGGAATAAATGTGAAAAGGATCGATTGATGTGTACTCCCATGTTTTCTTCCTGATAACTTATTTATAGCCCCTAAGCAAGTAAGGCCATGCCCAACAAAGAATCATGCAACTTTTTAAAACTTGCATAGGTTGGGGACTAATGCAGGAGAATCGCCTTCAGAGTCAACAACGCACGTGTGGAGGAAAACAAATGACATCTCAGCAATGACAGAGTTTCAAATCAAACATTAAATTCATAAATTTAAATCGGTTGTTGGGATATTTTGTAAATAACGATTTTAAATTGTAACTTGCTTGTAAAGTCTTACGGGCTGTAAGAGATTGCAGATATGGAGTGTTGATTCTATCTAGCAATATCTAATAGTTATTGTAATAGGACAGAGTAGGTAATAGCTTTGAATTTGAAGTGATAGATTTCAGAACAAGATGAGAGAGCTCATGGAGCGGTCCTTAAATAGTTTTATTGTTGCATTGTAAGAAAAAAAGAAAAAATATAGACAAGATAGAGAGATCAGTAGAGCAGAGTAGAGTAGAAGAAACACTATGTATTTTTGTTTTTCATGAATGAATAGAACAGACAGAAATTGTCCCAAATTCTTGGACTGTGTTCATCTCATGTGTGATCGAATGAATGTTATTCTGTGTGTATGATTTATTACAGTTCGTTCATGTATGAT
>CBVK0100964127.1:0-10314 GCA_900067695.1 Picea abies | reverse complement strand
TGGCTGATGTCCCCCCTAAGTTTGGGATGCTCTTGTCTAGATCTTGGATTAAAAGACTGGGGGGCATGTTGCAAATGGATCTTTCATATTCCACCATCCATGTGTTTGGGGGAGAGCATAGAAGGCTTTACAGGGAAGCTCAACTTGCTTACATTATCAGTGTTGAAGCAAATCCGACCAACCACCCCATTTTTGCAGTAGACACTGATCTAGGAACCAATATGTTACAACTCATTGATGGTCATCAAGCACCTGTTGAAATCAGAAAGCAACCCATCACCTCTTCTGAAGACCCTCATTCCAACGTCTCTGTTTGGAAAATGTTTTTTTATGGAGCCTCTTCCAAGGAAAGTGTTGGGGTTGGGGTAGTTTTCATTTCCCCTACCCAAGAGACCATATCTCTGTCTTTTAAGCTTGAATTTGAAACAACAAACAATGTGGCAGAATATGAGGCTCTTGTTTTGGGTTTGAGAGATGCTAAAGACATGGATATTGAGGAGCTAGCAGGTTTTGGAGATGTTGAGTTAATTATCCATCAAGATAGAAATCCATATCAAGATAAGCAACCTAGGTTAAGGGCCTACATAAATGAAGTCTGGAATCTTGTTGATATTTTCTTCTTGGCTTTTAATATCTCATTTGTTCCAAGAGAGGAGAACTCTATGGAATATTAATTGGTTGTCTCGGCAAGTAATTTCAAAGTCCCTTTGCCCCCCAATCTCAAGTATGATGTGGAAGTAAAGTATAGACCCTCTATTCCTAACAATGTCAAACATTGGAAGGTCTTTGAGGATGATATTGAGATAAAAAAGTTTCTTGTGAACGTGGATGAATTTTCTGATTTGCATATTGATCAGGATCAGGACTCTGAAGAAATCTCTCATGCTGATGTTTTTCTTAATAAAATTGTTGACCATCATATTTTTTAGTTTCCTAGTAACCATATTCGAAAGGAAATTGTCCCCTTGGAGAGATTGTTTGACATACATGATGTTGTTGTAAAGGTTAAAGGTTTAACTGAGGAGGTTGATGTGACTGAATGCAATTTAAGAAAATATGAGGATCCCAAGTATGTCAAATTGTCTAGAAGTCTACCAAAGGAGAAAAGGGTTGAGTATGTCAAGATTTTGAGGGAAGTTATTGATGTTTTTGCTTGGAAATATATAGACTTAAGAACATGTGACACAAACATCATGGAACACAAAATCCCTTTGAAAGAAGAGGCCAAAACTTCCAAGTAGAAACTCAGACAGATAAACCCCATGTTTCTTCCTATTATGGAAAGGGAAGTAAAGAAGTTGTTGGATGCCTAGATCATAATTCATTTGAGGTATTCAGAATGGATGGATAACTTGGTGCCTATGAGGAAGAAAAATGGGGAAATCATATTGTATATTGATTTCAGAAATTTGAACAGGAGCTCCAAAAAGGATAACTACCCCTTGTCAAAGATGGATCACATTTTGCAAAGACTGACTGGTTCATCCAGGATGTCTATGATTGATGGATTCTCTGGCTACAATTAGATATTTTTCATGCCTGAAGACAGAGAGAAGACAACCTTCAGTACTCCTTTGGGCACATTCATGTATTCTAAAATTCTTTTTGGATTGATGAATGCAAGAGAAACATTCCAGTGAGCCATGGACATTGCCTTTATTGGGGAGAAAGACAAATTTGTAGTCATCCTTTATTGGGGAGAAAGACAAATTTGTAGTCATCTATCTAGATGAAATTACAATATTCTCAAGGTTTGATAAAGAGAACTATCATCATCTGGAGAAAATCTTCCTGAAGTGCAGAAGGTTTGGTATCTCCCTCAATCCTAAGAAATCTTTGTTTGCTATGAAGGAGGGAAAATTATTGGGGCATATTGTGTCAGCCAAAGGAGTATGAATTGATCCAAGCAAAGTAGAGGCCATCCGGGCATTATCTTTTCCCAGATCTAAGAAAGAGATTCGGTCTTTCTTGGGTAAAATCAACTTTCTGAGGAGGTTCATTTAAAATTTTGCTGAGTTGGTTAAACACATTACAACCATTCTTAGAAATGGTAATGAAGTGAAGTGGATTACTGAGTTCAGAAATTCTTTTGACCAAATCAAGAGGGATTTGACTAAATCACTTGTGCTCATCAGCCCTGACTATTCTAGGGAATTTATGATATTTTATTTTTCTTCATTGGATACATTGGTTGTTGTTTTGCTATAGAAAAATGCAGAGGGGTTAGAACATCATATTTTCTTTTTCAGCAAAGCATTGAGGGATGCAAAAATGAAGTATGATATCATGGAGAAGCAGGCATATGATTTGGTCAAGGCCCTCAAGGATTTCAGAATCTACGTTTTGCATTAAAAAATTATTGCATATGTCCCCTCAGCTTTAGTAAAAGAGATCTTGATCCAACCTGATATAGATGGGAAGAAAATCAAATGGATTGCCAAAATTCTGGAGTTCAACCTGGAAATATAGCTCACAAAGTTGTTGAAAGGCCAAGGTTTAGTGAGGTTACTGGCCGAATCAAATCGCAAGGCGTTGGGTTTTAATTTCATGAACACACACTTAGAAAATCAGCAAGCTGAGATTGTTGATTAAGGCTCTCATGTCAACCTCAACCTGAAAGAATGCACCTAGTATAAAGACATCATATATTTTCTGCAGAAGTTGAGACCTCCTGATCGTTTGCACAAAATCAAGGTGAGAGCTTTGAAACTCAAATAAATCAAATATTGTCTCATTGATCAGGTTTTGTATTGGATGGATCCTATGGGAGTTCTGTTAAGATGTCTAGACCCACAGGAGGCCCAAAGAACTATGATTGATTTTCACGAAAGCTCATGTGGGGGACATCATTTTTGGAGGACCACAACTTATAAATTCCTCAGAGCTGGGTATTTTTGGACCAACCTTTTTACTGATGTTTTTGAAAATATTAGATCTTGTGTCAAGTGTCAAAAGTTTGTTGGAAATCAACAGCTCAAATATTTTCCTTTGAAACCTGTAATGGTTTCCAGACCATTTCAACAGTGGGGTCTCGACTTCATTGGAGAGATCCACCCAACCTCAAGTGGACAAAACAGGTGGATTTTGACTGCCACTGATTATTTCACCAAATGGATAGAATCCATTATTGCATATGTCCCCTTAGCCTCAATAAAGGATATATTGATCCAGCCTGACATAGGTGGGAAGAGAAGCAAATGGATTGCCAAAATTTTGGAATTTGACCATGAAATAAAGCCCACTAAATTGGTAAAAGGCCAAGGTTTAGCGAGATTACTGACTGAATCAAACTGTAAGGATTTAGGGGTTAATTTCATAAACATAAACCTATAAAATCAACAAACTGAGATTGTTGAGGTCAACCTCAATTTGCCAGAATGCACCTGGTATAAAGATATCGTATATTTTTTGCAGAAGTTGAAACTTCCTGATGGTTTGGACAAGAAGAAGGAAAGAACTTTGAAACTCAAAGCAATCAAATATTATCTCATTTATCAGGTTTTGTACTAGAAGGATCCTTTGGGAGTTCTATTAAGATGTCTAGACCCACATGAGGCCCAAAGAACTATGATTGATTTTCATGATAGCTCATGCGGGGGCATCATTTTTGGAGGACCATAGCTTATAAAATCCTCAGATTTGGGTATTTCTGGCCCATCTTTTTTACTGATGTTTGTGCAAATATTAGAGCTTGTGTCAAGTGTCAAAAGTTTGCTGAAAAGAAACAACTCAAATCTTTTCCTTTGAAATCTATAATGATTTCCATACCTTCTCAGCAATGGGGTCTTGACTTCATTGGAGAGATGCACCCAACCTTAAGTGGTCAACACAAGTGGGTTTTAACCGCCACTGATTATTTCACCAAATGGATAGAAGCCATCCCTACAAGGAGTTCCTCCAACAAATTAATCATAAGCTTCCTTGAAGATATCATGTCCAAAGTTGGTTGTCCAAGAAGGATTGTTACAAACAATGCTTCCTCTTTCAAAGATGAACCATTAATCAAGTTTTGTGAGCAGTATGGGATTACACTAGTCCATTCTACTCCCTACTACCCTCAGGGAAATGGTTTGGAAGAGTCCTCTAACAAAAGCCTCATAAATATCATTAATAAAGTTTTAGAAGACAACAAGAAATCTTGGGACTCAAAGATGAAATTTGCATTATGGGATGACAGAGTTACAACCAAAAGGTCACTTATCATTTCCCCTTTTCAGCATGTGTATGGTGTTGAGGATATTTTTCCTTCCTAGCTTGCCTTTCATGGGGGAAAATTCCTCCAGGAATACCAAGGAGAACCTGGTGATATGGTTAAGATGATACTGCATCTAGTAGAAGTACAACAGGCCAGGGAGCATCTGCTTGACAAAGTGCAAGATCATCAACAAAAAATAAAACGAGCCTTTGACAAGAAGGAAAGCAAGGAATATTTTCAGCTGGGTGATCTGGTGCTCAATTGGGATGCCCCCTAGCAATACAAAGTAAAACATGGTAAATTTGAAGCCTTATGGATTGGTCCTTTGAAGATTTTTGAGGTCTTTTCAAATAACACTTATAAATTACAGAACTTGGAGGATTCTGAGCTTTTTGGTGGCCTAGTCAATGGGCACTTTATGAAAAAGTATTTTGTTTAAGCTGTGATCAGATTTCCACCATTGTAATTACCACTTCCCTTTTTATTTTTATTTTGAATAAGAAACTCCATGACGCAAAAACTAAGTCACTTAAGCTGCATGTTCTTGGCAGCTCGCAGGGAGCATGCCATCCTCTGTGGAGCCAATGTTATCACCTGAAGTTGTTAGGAGCCATATGTGTTTGTTGTGAATACCCAAGTATGTACTCCTACTCTGTCTACCTATTTTTTGTGCACCATTCCAAGGATTTTTCCCTTCTGGTTGATAAAGTCAATTTCCCTTTCCGATCAATGATCTAGTTTTCCTTAGTGTCTTGCTTAACTGATTCTTGACTCAAGGGTTTTCTATTTTCTCTAAATGATGAACACATATCGTGATCTTTCATCCAAATTACTAGTCATCTTATTTGATATTGATTGAGCTCACATCGGGTCATCCAAGTCCTTTGTTTGTATAGTGAACAACAATGAGCACAAAGTGCAGCATTTGAAACAATCCATTTCGGGCTTGAAACACAAGCAAGTAGACAGGCTCGATTTTCAACGGTGAAGATCCCATGAATAGTTCAGATCAGTGTCTCTCATGTGTTCGGGATTTCAAAGTAGCACAAGGATTAACGACTAGACAGAGGAGCCAAAATCTTGAAGTAAATTTGATCCATTGAAGGCTAAGGACACTTGGAGGTAGATCCCTCACTTTGAAAGATTTACTTTTGAGGATTATAAGAGTTGTTTGTTGAAAAGTCTCGAAGAGTCAAAGCTCCGAAGTCTCGAAGTAATCATGAGTCGTTGATATTCACAGCAGGAAGAAAGTCTATCCAAGAGTGGCACGTGGCAACAAAAGTGGGGCTTTCCCAGATCATAGATCGTGATCAGATCAATGGCTCGCATGTATTCGACATGTCAAAATTGCACGAGGATTAGTGGTTATGAAAAAGCCCTAGAGTTTCAGATCAAGTGCCACGTGTCCTTCTCCATCGGATAGTCAATAATTACTTCGGAATTCCAGACTTTGGGAGTTTTAGCTCCTCCCCTCTTGCTTTCATCTAGATCTTTTTCTTCCAAAGTCCACAGATCCCTGCCGCGTGTCCTCCCAGATTGACGGTCGTCATTCAATTCAAAGCTCCAACTCTACATCCATACCACCCCCGAGCTCTGAAGTGCCAAAGTACGTGGCAATCATTAGTTCAGATATGTGGCACTCTCATCAATCATGACACCTGGCATCCATCTGGCGATGACACGTGTAACTCAGTCTAGACACCTTTGGGCATATCATCCGCTTGTTTCCAAGTGACACGTGTCACCTCTCTTTTCATGACATGTCAGCATAGTGACGTAAGGCCACCACATCAGATCATCCTCCAAGAAGTGTTCATGTTCAGCACCAAAATTAGTTCCATCTCCTAGTGCAGTTAGAATGGTCATAAAGTTGGCAAGCGGATAAAAATTTGCAGTGGTGCTAAATTCAACAAGAGTGCACAGATCTCATATCACAACCAGATCAATGACCACGTTTCATTGCAGGGACACAACATGCTTGAATGATAAAATTATTGAGCAATCCCATAATTGAAACCATGGTATAGTGAAAGAGATACGTGGTAGAAGGTGGTGTATTGCGGGCTCAAAGGTAGTGTGAATTCAAACAACCTTTGACGACCCTGTAATAATGTGCTCATATAGCATCAAATCCAAAAGAAACTCGTGGAATCCCCTTAGGCATTAAGCCTTATCCTGATCCCAACGTAGGATCAGTTAATGAAAAAGGAGTGGTGGTTGAAGCCTCGACTCACTCCATAAATAGAAGGTGTGGAGGATTTGGCTGTGGAGACAGAACTGTCAGCCTGAGGTACCACGATGGACATTTTTCCTGTAGGACCATGCTGAGTTGAGTTTGTGGCTGACAGGAGGATACACACATAGTCTGACAGAAGAAGGCGTAGAAGAAAGGCTTTGAATGGAATGGCCAGATTTGGTAGTTGTGGACTAATCTGAATATAAATCGATCAGTTCAATATTTTTTTAGGGTCTTCAACTGGTTGAGCAGAGCTCCCTACTATGTAATTTTTTATGCCAGAGTTGTTCTCTGGTTATGTATATGATTTGATACTTTCACATTAATAGAATTCAGTTCCTTTCATCTTCTTGTGTAAACTGTGGTAAAACACTCGGGCATGGAGGATCCAGTTGAGGGTTGTAGTTGTATTGTAATGTAGGTTTGATTATAATGTTGTTGTGACCTGTTCCAATACTTTTTCTTTGTTATCTTATTTCCCCTTATGCTGAAATGTTTGGGCATGGAGGATCTAGTCGAGTTGTTGTAGTTGCATGGTAATGGAGGTTTGATTATTATGCAACTATGATATATTTTAGTATTTGAAAATTATGTTCAAGAGTGCTCTTGTGCCTGGGTTTTTCTTCACCAAGATGCTTGAAAGTCGGATGCTCATGGCAGACTTGTCCACTTTTCTCACTAGTTCTTCCTTCTTCTCACCTTTAATCTTAAACCACTGACTAAAGTTAATGAGGACCTCATTTCTCTATGCATTTCTTGTCTAGTTCTTTTGTTAAACTTTCTTGTACTGAGATATGTCCATTTGACCTCCACTCATAAAACCAACATCCACCAAACATTGTGATGGGTACTGGTCTTATCCTCTTGTAGTCTGAGGGTGACTCTCAATGCTAAGAAACCTATTTTTGATAAATATTCTAGTGATGATGATGAGGAAAATTTCTTCATGACATATTTGGAACCTCTCAACATTGTCGATGTATATGATGTTTATGAATATGATTCTTCGGAATACAATGGAGGTGAAAAGAAATAGATACAAAAGTATTTGATCCAGCCTTTATCACCAAATGATAACCAATAAATTGCAGAAATTAGCTTCCTGAATGGAGAACACAACATTGTCAAAGGACTAGTTTATACACATAGTCAACCCATTTATTTTTAAAAGAAAAATGAGGTACTCTCATATGATTTTGATGATCCCGTGGAAATATATATGGAGTTGTATTGGGGTCATCATTCTTATATTTATGACTTCATAAAGGAATGTTTCCATAGTTGTAAGAATGGGAAGATAGTTCATTTCTTTTTCTATTCTCTAGTCTTCTCATCCATATATAATCATAAGTAGATTTTTAGGGACCTAACCCCTCATGTACGTAGAATAATATATTCCGATGTAATAAAGGTAAATATTAATAGGGTCTAGCAATAAGGAAGAATAATTCGAATGTAAGAAGACCTAATAGAAGCTTCCGTTTCTAGAAGGATCTTCCTCTAGATGGTTCTTTTGATAGACATATTTAGAAGCTTTCACTTCTAGAAGGATCTTCTTCTAGATGGTTCTTTTGATAGATATATTTAGTATAAATAGGAGTCGAGGGTATGAGAACTTTTGTCTTGGATATTATTGTAATAGAGCTCTGCTCTGTCGGAGGTTTCCCCCTCGAAGAGGCAAGTGAATGTTTCTCTCAGTAATCAAAGTGCTCTTTTTGGTGTTATTCTAGTATCATTTTGGTATTATTGTTTTGTTTTTCTGGTTATATTGTTGTTCATTTGAAATTTCTAGAATTTTAATTTTGTTCTGCATACTTTTATATCTGGAATATTACAAGTGGTATCAGAGCACTTTCCTCGGAAAAAAATTGTGGGTTATTTTTTTTCAGGGTAAAGACATATTCCAACGTCTTTAAGCTACAAAGATATGTCGTTACGCGCATAAACCCTTGGTCAGGGATTCATACACATAGGAAATACAAGTGATACTTAAGACAACATATGTTTGCCACCCTTGTAACCCCTGTTGGTACCCCTTCGAGTGGTAATGCATTAGACAACACCTGTATACAGATCAACCTAGATTTCTTGAATCCCTCTTTAGATAAAGCTATCGACCACCTGACTGCTATAGTGCCACCGAGAACAACACTCGGGAAGATACTCTCTAGTACCTGGGTAGTTAGGTAGTACGACTAAGGGCATGGTCTAGCCTCCTTAGTTGGTTCCCTAAGATATTAGGACAAGTACTACTATTGGACCCTGCATGTATATTAGAGAGATATAACACAGGGAAAACCCTTGTCTGTATAACCCTTGAATATCTAACTTTTGGGGATGGGAACAAAAAACAAAACAAACAATATCTATTTCCACGCAACTGTGTCTCATGCATTCGAGTTTCCAAATCACTACACATTTCTTCCTAATTAAGCAATTGGGCATTTCATCACTGTAGTATTCTTCAGATCCGAGTATAATTCCGTAGGTATAAAAAAAAAGGAAGAAAAAAAGAATGGATCCTATTGCACGATTATTTGAGACCTATTCCATTGGATTTCTCTCTTCTCCCTTATCACATTCATACCTATCACTTTTTAGCAATTTGTTTGACCCCACCTGCCCCTTTTCAGTTCCCTTGTCATCCTGGCCCATACCTGTAGCCAAGAATTGGAAGCTCTCTTCAATACCTTGCAATCCAATTTCACAGAGACCTAACAAGAAGTGAGACAACTCAGTGCCAATATTGCCACCATCAATAAAAACATGAATTCCTCCATTGCTGCCTCAATCAAGGAAATCAAACAAGACCTCAAACAAGAAATTACTACCCAGCTTGAATGTATCACTACGATGATCTGCACAAATATGCATATCCCTGTAGATCCCCCTTTATTTGACCCACCTTTGCATACCAAAGTTGAAACTTCTTCTCATTCCCATAATTTCCAGCCCCATCACTTTCACCGTGACCTATACCTTTTGTGTGTGGATGTGACAAAATTTGATGGCTCAGATACCACTAGATGGGTAACTCAAATGGAAAATTATTTCTCTTTGTATGACATTACAGATGAGTTTTCCAAACTTTGGTATGGTGTTCTCCATCTAGATCAAGAACGTTGGAAATGGTGGAAATTAAGAAAAACTTCCCGTCAAGATTATGTTGCTTGAACACACTTTGTGTAAGAGATTTATGAATGATTTGACACTAACACTAGCCATTTAGGTTGTTTGACAAAGTTGAAACAATCTGGCACAATGTAAGACTTTATAAATTCTTTTGAGCAACTGGCTTTTCGTACAGAGGGCATGCCTAATTCTTTTTTCCAAGAATGTTTTATCAGTGGTCTCAAGGATGAGATTCGTGCCCATGTCCTCATGGCTTGGCCTTAGATTTGGGTGGATGATGTGAGTGGGAAATCCCTCTTACAGAATTAGCATTTAAGGACTCTAATCATGCATGCATAAAATGACCATTTAAAGGCCTCTACTTTTTCCCATTCTCCCAACACAAAACCCCACATTCATGCAATAAAAAGGTGAAAACAAGATTAGGTAACTCTACCTTGAATCCTTCATTGGATGTCAATACCTTCTCTTTCACTTGCTCCTTGACTGCAAGCCTCTTCCCAAAGATGACCTGCATTCACACATGGACAAACATAGAGCTGCAAACATGCATTTTATATACTAATTATTGGGTTAGGTGTGACAATATCATAAAATAAATAAACAATTTGAACACATGATATGGTGGGGAGAAAAAAGTATTCATTTTTGTATTAATATTCACAAGAGTAAAGTTTACAATATGTGGTGGACACTGCTCCTCGAACCTGGTCCTGGGCTCCTCTTCACAATGCACCAACTACTCAACCTC
>CBVK0100964126.1:0-10314 GCA_900067695.1 Picea abies | reverse complement strand
CTCAAGCTTTAGGTAGGCCAAAAAGGTATAGGTGAAGAGTATAATAGGGTCATGAGAATGTCAATTTCAGGTCTCAACATAGCTCTTCCTGGATTTGGACTCTTGGGACGAAAACCCCAGGAGAGATTCCTGAGATTGGTTTCGGTGGTGAGACTATCCACCCTAGTTGGTTATTGTGAGGGGATCACGTAGATTCTCTTATTGTACTTCAATGTGGTAGAGTATTCATCTTAGCAGTAGAGTTTCCATATTGGACTGCAGAGTTTCCTCACTTGTGGCAGCTGACTTTCATTGTGGAGGCTGAATTTGGTCTGTAAGGGTCGAGTTTGTTGAGGAGACAAGTTTTTAAGTGCTGGGCATGTCCCTTTTTCTATGGGTCGAGTTCTTATTTTAGTGAGACAAGTACTGAGTTTGGAGGTCAAATTACTCCAAGGGAAAACATGGGTTCCTCTTGCCTAGCCATCTCTTGAAAGTTGGGCTAAGATGGTCGAGTTCTTACTTTCATAAGCATAGATTTATAAGGGCCTGAGTTTATTTATAAACAAGTCGCTACTCTTGAAGAGAGAGACCATATCCTTGTTGGGGTTGACTCATTCTTTCCCAAAACCGAGATCTAGACAGAATGAAGCGATTTCTCTCTATGGGTCAACTTCATTAGCAACAACAACAACGACATTAAAAGCAATCATTGGACAACAATATTCTTCTAGCAAATAGAAATTATTCCCTAGAGTATATCAATCACATATGTGAGTTATCTCTATGTAATAAATTATTTTTGTTGCGTTTATTGAGTATATCAATTATGTATGTGCTATGGATTTTCCTTTACTGGCTATGTTCATCTTTGCTACATTCAAGGCATTAATTTGGTATATTTAAACCATCTAAATCCACACATAACACTTTAGAAAACCAAACAAATACCAGAACAAAGAGCATGGGGTTGTTATTAGTGAGAAAACACCTACAACCAAGTGTTTGATGGAAGTCAATGCATAGAAACTTATGAAATTACTACAACAATGAGAATTTTTTTTATAAAAATAGTATTTAGGATCATTACATTCATCTTGCCAACCCATCCACCATATTAAACCCATCAAAGTTGTTCAAATCAATCTCAGGGAATTGATGCAATCGAGTATAATTAGATTTTTCATGGGAATGGTTGGACCTACCTCTTCCATCATGAGAAGAGTCCCCGACATCCATAAAAAACTTGACCAATTAGTGCCTCGAATTGGGTGCCTATATTTTGTTGAAAGTCGTGACCAATTAGTGCCTCGAATTGGGTGCCTATATTTTGTTGAAAGTCGATCATGGCAAGTTGAAGTCACTAATTTGACTTGACAAGGAGCAATGCCTATCGAGCTAAGGTAGAGAATTTACCATCCATTTTGTTTATTCAATTGTCCATGGTCATTTTTGTAATGGTAGGCATGGAGCCAACCGAGGCTCACCTGAAAGGTTACCAACAACCATTCCCGTGAATGGTTGTAACTTTAAATGCTTGTAAGTTCTTCGATATTTGTCATTATGAGCCCAATTTGAAAATGGAATTGCAACTTTGCTTCTGATGGCATTTGCATGACTATAATAAGGTTCTTTAGTAGAGAGAAAATTGCGCTACCGTATTTTCATTGCGGCTTTGAAACCACATCTAAAATTGGTTATGATTGTTGGAATATTTCTCAAAATCACTATTATAACCCCAATTAGGAAATTCCACCTCACATCTACTTCAAACAACACTAGTGCAACTGTAATATGGTTCTCCATAAAAGAGGATGCCATTGCAAAGTAGGGTATTTGGGTTCTAATGAGTAAGGGAGTGTTAGGCTCTATGGCTCTTTGATATACTGATTCCAATGATGGTAGTCTACTAGTCTTTCATGGCACCAACTAAGGAGGATAAACCATACCCTTAGTTGTACTACTTGATTCTCAAGTAAGCGGGAGTGATCTTGCTAAGTGTTGTGCTCAATGTATTGTAGATACTAATGATTGGAAGGCTTATATAAGGAGTGGCTCAATGATGCTTATGGGTTTTCTAGAATACCCGAGGGTACATGGAAGAACACATATATAAACCAATTATGTCTAATGTGGTACTACTTTCCAAGTACGAACAAAGGTGTACAAGGGCTTCCAAGGATGATCCCTCTAGTATTCTCTACATGTATGCTTACCAATTGCATTTTTATCTACTTAATGACACATCTACGTGTTTATGGACATTAGAACAAGTCTCTAGCCTAAAAAAACTCTAAAATGTTTGTCCTTCTGATTGCTTAGGAGATACCACTTATGATATCGATTTTTTTAAGATCTAGAGGAATTGATAACTCACCGGGATTACGCGGGCAAGGCCTAGGTTCAAATCTAGTTGGCTACAACTATAACCCCTACGCTAGTGCCAATAGCCCACAAGCCAACTCCTAGCAGGAAACATATGACTTAGCAAGGGCCAAGACATACTGAAGCCCACCGACATGGAACCTCTATTCTAGGGGTCGTCTACCCTTCTAGCCTTATCACAACAGACCAAAATGTTCACTTTGTGGGAATTGAACCCAGGTGGGGAGGATAACAAACATGCTACCCAACCACTCAAGCTATGAACCTTGGATTACTTACAAGATTCCTAATATGCAAGATGGAAAATATCAAAGGAATAACATATGCAATAAATAACAAGAAAGGAATAATAGTAATACAACATACGAAATGAAAAAACCTGATATTGATATTAGAACTAATAACAATGTTCACGATGCCACTTAGAAAGGGAAACCTCTAAAAGAGTAGAGCTCAAATGCAATGTAAAATACTTATCCTCTCTTAAGAAGGTCTCTACCTTTATAAATAGCATGTAGCACACCCTAACCATAATCATTAACACCCCCTGCGTTAATGACTAAGAAATATTGCTTTATTGAATTCCAACTACCGAGTTGGCCTTATTCAATGAAGCCACATTACATTCTTGAGTACACACACCAACTACCCAGTGGGCCTTATTTAATAAGGTCGCATGATAATATTGAGTACACACTCCAATGATCTAGTGGTCCTTATTTAATGAGAATGACCACCTCACATTAATTAACAATCTAAGTATCAATAACTATAGGGGTTATGATGGGTCCCTAACAATCTCTTCCACCTTCAAGAAGTTTTGAAGCTTATCAACCCAATCATGCATCGCTTTGTCACACAATGTAAACTACAAATGCCGAGAAAATTCCTCAAATTATTCTTTGGTTCCTTATTGCATGAATACTACATGGTTGTAGGCTGTCGACCAAACCCTTGCAAGAATATTGTTTTTGACCAATGGCATAATTCCACCACTCAATACAACCACAGATCCTTTTTGGTATAGGAAATAGGTTCCGACTTAGTTTAATGACGCAAATGCATGTTAGGAATTGAACATGGGAAACATTGAACAAGTATTCAAACTTTGGCAACCTCATCTTAGCAACACCCCAAGGATCGAGAATACAATGGATTAATGATAAAAAAGGAAATCCCCCCCCACTCTTGAACTAATTCACCCCCTCCATGGTTGAAAAAGAAAGTTTTATGGTTCGATAACATAGCCAGATTAAGTCACTTCATATTCTTTTGGAACTTGCCTTGAGATTGGATTAGGTGAACTATAACTTAGAAGAGTCATATTTCCTATACTTGTTGGTGTCTTAAAGGCCAAGCTAGGCCTTGATGCCATTCCAAGTCATACACTACCTCTAAGGCATGAGAACATGGTTTACCCTAATATTATCATCCTTGGATCACATTGTTAAAGTCTACACAAACTAACTAGTCAACTTATAGGAGGTATTTGGATAACCAATATGGTAGAACTCCTATCTCATCTACTTTATTGAGGGCATGCATATTGGTAAGGTTGAGCACCCTTCCATCAAGATTCAAGAGCAACCACACAACCTTATTTGACATGTTTGACATGTGATCAGTTACACAAGCACACCATTTTTGCGAGATTAAGGTAGCCATGACCCCCCTCTACCTTCATCATGCAAAGAATGAAACAAAGTCACACCAAGCAAAATATAGTGCACACTCAATGTAAAACAATTACTTTTACTTCTTAAAGACTCACAATATTTAATTCTATACTCATGAATGAAACCATGAACCATGGTCTTTCTAACCAGGTATGTAAAAGACATCACCTTCCATGATACAACTTTCATATACAACCTTTTGAACATAAACACCCATCTCCTCACCATCCTTACAAACTAAATGGTAAGTGTTTAGAACCATTACATCCTTCTTCTCAAATGCAAGCAATATTGACCCATCAAGGGTGTTTTTTTTAGCTTCCCATGTGGATCATCAACCATATCACTTGCATGCATGTCCAACCATGAAAGATGAGACCTGTCCCTTTGTCTAACACCCCAATGAGAGGAGCCAATGAGTTTCTCATTGTGGTTGTGTTTGTAGGCTTTGATTGTGATGAACTAGAATAATCTTTGTTATAAGGAAGTGACTTGGAAGCAACATTCCCTTTTTTCCCCTTTATGAGCACTTTTATCCAACCTTCACCATTAATAGAGGTGAAAACCTTTTAAACCTAGTTAGTCGAGGTAGTAGGAAGAGAAGTTCTAGAATAATCAACCTTGGCTAATAAGGGACAACCTAATCCTAAAGTATATGATTTGACAATGAAAACCTGTCTTTGGTAGGTTTATTTTTAATTTTTTCCCAAGGAATGCTTCCCTGTATTTGTGGATGGCTTCCCCTATAAACCCATCAGTGTAGACTAATGTGCCTAACCCAGGGGGATTTGAACTAGCCACGTACTAGCATAGAACTAGTAAAATGCCCAACAACATTGGTGACAACCAATTGAGCCAACCCCTCAGACCATCTTTGGTAGGTTATATAACCAACAACCCAAATAATAACTTTCACTCTAACCTAAATAAAAATTTGCTCATAGATGGCTTCAAATAGGTTGACTCAATTGCATACATGCTTACGAGAATGAGGGTTAGAGAAACACCGGGGTCAATGGCAAATGAATTGCTCAAGGAGAGTCAAACTATGTTGGAGGAAATGCAAGTGTTGTATAGGGAGGCCCAAGAATTCAACCCAGACATAGAAATAAAGTTGAGCAACTTCATTGATTGAGAAATTCTCATACCATTGAAATAAGAGCATCGAGGTATTATGAAACATCTAGGGGTCACACACAACCAACTCAGAGGTATGGTGTTTTTTGTTGAGACAACTTTAGTTAGGATCCCAATAGTCATACATATCCAATTGTAAGGTTTTCAGACTTCTCTAATCGAGACCTTTATAACATACTCTAGAGGAACCCTACCCGCAAAGTCACTGACAAGGTTCATCATCCAAGGCCATCAAACACAATAGTATATTTATTAACAAGAATATCAACTCCAATTTCATTTGAAGGAATTTAAATATTTCATGGTAAACTTTCATAATAAATTTAGGGGGACCTTCACTGACACCACTATGGTTGTTGCTTGCACCTTCAATAGAAACTGCATGTAGAGTAGATTGAAAGACAATATCGAGCGACAAGGTTGCCATTTGACCCCTAGCAATGTTATGATAATCAAGTTAAATTGCACTAGCCAACTCATAACGGCCAAAGCTGTTAGATCCTATTACAACTAGGATTAGACGGCCTATAAATGCGGCCATAACACTTCACAATTGCCCAAGTTCTCATACACAATCACTCATAAGCCAAACTCTAATAGAGCCATACACAATCACTCCTAAGCCAAACTCTAATAGAGCCTCCCATCTTCAAGAAACAAGGTGGAGATGGAAGTTATATTACATCTTCCATGCTTTTAAAATATATTCTAGAAGGTTCCTTTTGGAAGTCCATATCCCAAGAAACATACAAAACAAGCCTCATTCATTGAGGAGGAAGACTTCATCAATTGTAACAAATTGCTACCCAAATTGTAAAGCGAAGGCTGTGGCGATCCGTGTGATGTGAGGGGAGAATCACGCACAGCCATCGATTAAGTGTGTAAACGGACGGTGGAGAAGTGTTGGCGCGAAATTGAAATCTGAAAGAAAGAAATGATAATAAAAGGGGAAAGGGGCCGGAGCCCAATCACATAATTGTAGCTGTGGTTTGTTTGATTGAATTTGGCAGAGCAGAGGAAGAGAGATGGCGAGAACGAAACAGACGGCTCGTAAATCAACAGGCGGGAAGGCGCCGAGGAAGCAGCTGGCAACGAAGGCGGCTCGGAAGTCTGCTCCAGCAACAGGAGGAGTGAAGAAGCCTCACAGATTCAGGCCTGGCACCGTTGCCCTCCGTGAAATCCGGAAGTACCAGAAGAGCACCGAGCTGTTGATCAGGAAGCTGCCATTCCAGCGCTTGGTGAGGGAGATCGCCCAGGACTTCAAGACGGATTTGAGGTTCCAGTCGTCAGCTGTGTCTGCATTGCAAGAAGCGGCGGAGGCATATCTGGTTGGGCTCTTTGAGGATACCAATCTTTGCGCCATCCACGCCAAGAGGGTTACCATCATGCCCAAAGACATCCAGCTCGCTCGCCGCATCCGTGGAGAGAGGGCATAAACGATCAGTACCAATGGTGTGTTTTCACACCACCATACGTCTCTTTATCGAATTTGTTTTGCCCCTCACTTGGTCGCTTCCGCCCCCGTTATTAACATTTTGTTGTTTCGTTGAAACCCACTACTGCAAACACAAGACGCATAATTGATTGTTAGTTTTTTCGTGGGTGCTTTGATGAAAAATCTTCTGAAAAGTGTATAGACGGAGTGTACTTTCAGAAATTTTCGAAATTTTCCGTTGAAAGTAATGCCATGCGCTTCAGAAAGGTTTTTTTTCTCTTCCATTTTCTAAAATGGAGATAGGTAGCAGGTTGGAATTTTGATAACAAACTTTATATTCTCTCGGTTTATGTAGTCCCGGAAAGAAGAAAAAGGGGGAAATATGAATTGTTAAATGTGTCTTCTGTTTTGGGGTTTTGTCTACTCAGTCCTGGAGTTTCTCACTACTTCATATAGTCTATTATTCTTGTGGTGAGGGAGATCGCCCAGGACTTCAAGACGGATTTGAGGTTCCAGTCGTCAGCCGTAGCTGCACTGCAAGAAGCGGCGGAGGCATACTTGGTTGGGCTCTTTGAGGACACTAACCTGTGCGCGATCCATGCAAAGAGGGTGACCATCATGCCTAAAGATATACAGCTCGCTCGCCGTATCCGTGGAGAAAGGGCATAAATTTCATTTGCTGCTGTCATAATCGGTCTGAATTTAGTATCATCGGAGTGTCAATGGTGTGTTTTCACACCACCGTACGTCTTTTCATCAAATTTGTTCTACTCTCTTTGTAGTTCTCTCCGTTTTTAGTATAAAATTATCTTATGATAATAACCATGGTTGATTTTCACGTTAAAATCTCTTATTTTAGTTTATTTTATTTTCATTTCTATATAAAAAAATTATTTTCTTATATAAATTAGTTTTTATTTTATTTTCATTTTGATATAAATTTTTGGAATAATTTTTTGGGAAAATTCATTTGGCATTTATTCTCATTGTAATCTGGATATCATTGTAATCTGGATATCTAGAACTTAAATTATGACCATGAATGAAATGGAGGGGAAGGAATTGATGGGAGATTTACATCTGAGCTCAAATCTCCCACTGAATAATTATAGTAGAAAACCACCTAGGTATTCATACTGCGTTTAAACTTTATTTTCGTGCAAGAAATCGTTTTTTAGTTTTCTCAAAATCTGAAATTAAATCGTTTGCAAAATGCACTTTTATTAAAAGATACGGAGTTGCAGCATAACATTCTTATTTTTTTTTCTCTGTTTTTTGTTTTTTCCTGCTTCAAATTTGACTATAATAAAGTGCGTTTTAATAATGTATATAACTAATTCCTTTTTCTCAAATTTCGTCGGATTATGGTTAGATTATTCTTTTTGCGGCTTTTAGTGCAATGATTGGAGTAATTTTACACAATATGTATATTTTTGTGTAAATTTTTAAGTTCTTGGATGTCATTCGAATTTAATATCGGGGTTTTTTGCTGTATTTAGTGGACATTGCTTTTGCTTTGTTCGTACCGATGTTTTGGGCTTTCTTCGGTTAAATTTAGTCCGATTTCATTCGATCCGCGTGAACTTCCGCGTTTCGGTGCGTGTATTAAAAAAAAAAAACCTTGCTTTCGTTCGCCTTTGAGAAGCACTGGTATTATTATTTCTGCGTAATGTCGTTGGAAGCTATAATGACATTAAATTCTTAATAAGCTTTGACGATTTCGTTCACATTTATGGCTGAATCGGCTATAATTTGCGTTGAATCGTGAATCTTGACATGATTTGATCCAAGATTCGTGTGCTAAACGACTGAGTTTGGTCGTAATTGTATGAAGGTTGCCTTTTGACAGCAGAATGGTGCGAACTTCGGCCTCCTTTCCGGTTACTTTAGATGCCAATTCAAGTTTTACCGTTTTAGTTTTCTTTGTAAATTTTATCTCAAAACCATTACAACTATTTTTCTTTGTGGGGAGTCGCAGAGTAGAGAAGAAAGATGTTTGGCATGCAGAGTCAATTTGATGGAGGTTTCTTATTCTCCGGAGGCAGTTTTATGCCTTCTCAGGCAACCCATGTTAACGAAGGTGGTTTTTCCTCTGTTAGGGTAAGTGGTTTTCCCTTTGTCAGTGTATGCTGTTTTAGGGTTTTCAATATATGCGTGTTTTGGCAGTTTAAGGAGCTTGACATTCAAGCAAGCCTGGATGGTTTTGAAAAAAAGTGGTACTAGCAGCGGGCTTTTTCCATTGACAGTAAAACAGATAAGCTAGGCTACCCAGAAGCTTGATGAATTTGAATTTTACAATAGATGGCGTGGATGTCAACAATGTAATTAATCATTCTTTACCTTTACTTAATTATAAAGGGGGTTTTGTATTATGGGAAAATTTGTCTGAAAAAGTTTTTTTTTTTTTTGGGTGTAGGTAGCCTTGGTTGGGATGGTCTTCAACAAGGAAGAGAGGGTTATTGATGTATTGTTTTATATTGACAACGGTATAGGAAGAATGGAAGTGAAATGATGGTAAGTTTTATAATTGTTATTGTTATTATGTAGTTGTTATCCAATCTAGCCAATTGGACTAATTTATTGTATTTTTATGCCTCTGGTCACAAGAAATAATTTTAATTTTGTTTCTATTTTTACAGAGAGAGAATTGTTAATGAGACGACCCACTTGCACAAGTGAGACAACCCACAAGAAGTGATAATTTTGTTGGGATATACTAAAGTCCATCTAACAAAGGAGTCCTTTGAAGTAAGGATAGTCTTCTATATATTTGTTGTCACTGTTTTTTTTTTATGCTCGCTCGAGTAGGAAGGAACAAATTGGAAGACAAGGTCACCTCGTATTTTTTCTCATACAAGTCGTAGAATAGAGCATTTTCACATTGATTTCATTTCCTTGTATTTTTTAACTGCCTCTTTGTTACCACTCTGAGTTAAAAGAGCTGCATGTATGCAAACATGGGTATCTTTGGCGGAGTTTTATGTGCGTGGATGTGTAAAGTTGAAGAGTAGATGGGGTTGGAGCATTGTACCAAGTTTCGGCGAATCTAGAGCATCTGTGGAAGAAAAATTAGTTGAGTAAATATGAGAAGGATCTAAAGAATCATGGCAATTGAAAAATACAACAACCTTTTGCCAAGGGTCTATCATTAAACTGAATCATTGAGTCTGTGTTCTCCCTGCAACCCCAAGGTACTCCTTCACCCGGGGTTCTATTTTTTACTCCATGCTTGCAAGGTGCATCCCATTTTTTTTCACAAAGCAATCCACTTACACATGGTACAAATGGTATTTGCCTCGTAATCCAAGCTCGTATTTGGTTTAGATTTGACAAGAGAGCATGAACACCTTAGCAATTTGAGCATCGAGCAACATCTTACTAACATTGGGTGTCGATCACGTAAAAAAAACATCAAGTATTGGAGCTCAGAAACATCGCCCAGGATCGCCAGAGTCCATGAATCGATTGATAAATAATGTAGGTCAAGATTTATATTTTCTCTTTAAAAAATCGATGTGATGAAGTTGAAGTTGATTTTGTGTATTTATTTGTATTTATAATCTTTATCATTATGGAAATGTATATTTTGGAATAAAAGATTATTATGGTGACAAGCCTCCCGCGTAGTAGAGGGTAGAAACCAATGCAGTTCATAAACCAAAATGCCAACACATATTATCCTTCTAAACCCTAAAAACTTCAGAA
>CBVK0100964125.1:0-10314 GCA_900067695.1 Picea abies | reverse complement strand
TTGTATCTTTTCTGTTCTTTTCTGAATATCAGTTTGTAGTAGATACTGTACAAGGTTAGAATTTACAGACTTGTGGACCAATGAAAAGTTTCCACATGGCAGTCCATACATGACAAGTGGCAGGATGATGTGGCATCTGTACGAAACATGGCAAGGTGACGTGGCAAGAAGGTGATGTGGCAGGCTGACCGTGCAATGAGGTCACGTGGGCCAACGATGGTTGTCACGTGGCCCAGTCATGGGATGCCACATGGTAGTGAGAAAATGTCCAATGACGCTCAGCAACCGAAATTTAAAAAAAATATATATATATATTAAAGATCGCCAAATATGGCGGTGGTTCCACCATATATGGTGGCATATTCCAAACCACCTCCAAACTTAACCTCCCGCCAAAATCTCCACCTAATTTAGTTGCGTGCCAAAAAAATGTTGTAACAAGAGGGGAGGCCCGCGAGATTCGACCTTGGAACCTCCACCTAACCAAGCACTTAATATAGCCTCAATAACCAATGCACCCAACCGTCCCATTATTACATAACCGCCCAAAACAATTATAAAAGGGGTTTTTCTGCCAGTGTACGTGACAAAGAGGGGAGACCAAGGCAGGCACAGAAACCGAGACAGGTGTGTCTCTTGGGCCTGAAAGTTCTAGACTCGGAACGAGGCATGGAGACAGTCATTTTTAGGTAATTCGACGCCACGAACACAGTGGTGATGTTTGTTTTCTTATCTGAGAAAATATTTTGTATCTTAACTCCGAAATGAGGTATATTTATGTATTTTGCCCAATTCTTTTATGGAGTTAATAAAAAGGCCTACCAATTTGAGAGCAGGACCCAGAGACATAGTCCACCAGGGACGAACTCCGTTATCAAGTTTTTGCATTCATATTGCATGATTTTGTCTCTTTCCTTTTGAGTTTTTCCTTCTTTGTGGTGTACTTTAGTTTATGCTCATTTAGTACAATTTTTTAATAAGTCACCAGATGAAAATATCCCGATCAACAACCCACAGCAAGTTACCATCAACTTAGGTTCTGGATTGTTTCCATCTCTAATGGGGACTTTTGATTATGCATCGCCTTTGAATGATGTCAATTTTATTTCAACTGTCCTCGATCAGCTGAAGGCTGCAATTTTGCAAGTCACTTATTTTCGAACGATTTACTTTAATGACTCGTGGAATTTACCTTCCCCATCAGCTTCGATGGAAGGGGTAGGGCATCCTAGAATGACTATGCCCTTAACCGATGATGAGGTTGTGTACAACATTGTCCAACAAGCCTTGGCTAACCCTGATCTGGCTCCCCCATAGTAGTTGGATCCCGTTCTCGAGCTTATTTGGGCTCAAGACTAACTTTCCACTCACGATCCTTTGGACATAGTCTTACCCTCTGACGAGGTGATTTTGGAGGCAATGACTAGGTTGGATAGACCTTGGGATGATCTTCACCATAGATCTTATTTTTTACCCGAGTTGAGGTGAGTAGAGGCAGGAGATTTCACTACGACCATGAATGGCGATGTTGCTTTGTCTTGTTAACCCCTTGGCCATGCACGAAATCTATGTTGAGGGAAACATGTCAAGTATAGCATAAATGATTCCTATCAACATCTCTATAACCCCTGGCATCATGGAAAACATCTTCGTCAGAGAAGATTGTTCCTCGGAGGAGATTCAGATCTATACTGAATTATTTAAAGAGTTTTGTGATGTTTTTGCTTGGTCTTATGAGGAGATTCCAAGCATTGACCACGTATAGTTGAACACGAGATTACAACCTACCCCAATGCTAAACATGTCTTGCAGAAGCTTCGCCCAGTCAATCCTTGCAAGGCAACGGCGATCAAGGTTGAGGTAGAGAAACTCATTAAGGTTGGTTTCATCTATCCAGTGTAATTGATGGAATGGGTGTCGAACCCTGTTCCTGTCAACAAAAAACAAGGTATGATCCGCATGTGTATGGACTTTCGTGATCTGAACAAAGCTTTCCCGAAAGATAATTTTCCAACCCCATTCATCGATCAAATTGTCGATGAATGTGTGGGCTGCAAAGTCTTTTCTTTTATGGACTATTTTTTCGGGTACAACCAGATTCAGATCAAACCCGAGGATCAACATAAAACGACGTTTTTATGTCCTTGGGGTACATTCGCATACAGGAAAATGCATTTTGGCCTTAAGAATGTTGGAGCCACTTTTTAGTGGGCCATGTTGTTTTCCTTCCACGACCTCAAACATATAGTTGAGGCATATCTTGATGATTTGGCATCACATTCTCATAAGAGATTTGATCATCCCATCCACTTATGACTTATATTTGAGAGGTGTCGATACTACCAAATTTGCCTTAATTCGAATAAGTGTAGATTCCGCGTAACATCGGATCGCTTGTTAGGTTTTATCATGTCAACTAAAGGGATCATGGTCGATCCTCTAAAGGTTGAGGAAATAGTTCAATTGCCTCCCCCACGCACAATCCCCCAGCTTCAAAGTCTACAAGGAAAGCTTACTTTCTTCAGAATTTTTGTTTCCAACTATGTCGATATTACTAAAGGGTTTATGCATCTCTTGAAAAAATGGGCCCCATTATGTTGGGATGAAGCGGCTTAGCACTCTTTCGAAGAATTGAAATGTGCTATGACATCTGCCCCTCTGCTCAATCCTCCAGGATATGAAAAGGACTTCTTGTTGTATTTAGTTGTCGCAAAGTCTACTATTGGCATGGTCTTGGTCCAAGAAGATGATGTGCTTGAAGAGCATTTATCTACTATCTTAGCCAAGTCTTGGTCAGACCGAAACTCAACAACACCCATGTTGAGAAACTCGCTTTGGTAGTTTTCCATGTTGTCCAACGGTTTTGTTATTACATATTACTTCACAAGACCACCGTCGTAGCTGTCGTGAACCCTTTTCGATATGTATTAATGCGACGGGTCATCGATGGATAGTCATCCTACAAGAGTTTGACTTGGATTTTGTTTCAGTGAAATCTAAAAATTCCTTCATCTTTGCTTAACATATTTTGGAACTTCCAGTGAAAAGTGGTAACGATTTTCTCTAAGATTCACTGATCAATGGGGATATTTTCCTTATTGCATCTTTGGACCCTTGGTATGGAGAGATACTTGTGTATATTCATACTTTGAGGTGCCCTTCCTCTGCTTCTCATGATGAACGTCAACGAATACGCCATCAAGCGTGGAACTATCTTATCATTGATGATACTTTATATCGTCGAGGAGTTGATTTCATTCTCCTTCGTTGTCTCACTCACGAAGAGGAAGAGCTTGTGTTGAATGATTGTCACATTGGAGCATGTGGTGGTCACTTGTTTGGGTTGGCAACAGCCCAGTAAATTCTTCGTGTTGGATACTTCTGTCCCTAGTTGATCAAAGATTGTGTAGAGGTGGTCATGAAGTGTCACACATGCTAGATCTTTTCTCGAAAGATGTGGGCACGCCCTGCTCCCATGTTTCCAGTTATTGTTGTTGGTCCCTTCACTAAGTGGGGGATTGATTTCACTACATGTCACTCGACTTTGGCTAGGGGGCATCATTACATCATTGTGGCAGTATATTACTTTACTAAGTAGGTCGAGGCCATGCCAACATTTATCAATGATGGAGAAATAACTGCACTTTTCGTTTTTAACCAGATTGTAGCCAAGTTTGGTATTCCAAAAGAGATTTTCACAGACCATGGAAGTCACTTCCAAAACAAGATGATGTCCAAGTTAACATCAAAATGGGGGTTTAAGAAAGAACATTTGTCACCCTACTATACACAAGAGAATGGTCAAGTGGAGGTTGTTAATAAGTCTCTCAAGACTATTCTCCAACGGACGATCAATTCAACCAATTTGAATTGGCATTTGATGTTGTACTCAGCACTTTGGGCTTATCGAACCTTCATCAAGACTGATTCTGGTTTTTCTCCTTTCAACTCATTTACGAGCTAGAGGCGATCTTTCCCATAGAGTTCCAAATTCCCTCTCTTAATTTGGCAGTGGAATTACTACCCAACACAACTCCACTTGAAGAGCATCTTCTATATCTCGAGCAGCTTGATGAGAAGCGTTGAGATGTAGCCTTGGCCAAAAAGACTCACAAACAATGTGTCAAGTGTTAGTATGATCAATCTATCTACCCTAGAGTTTTCTCCGAAGGCGATCTTTTCCTGGTCGATGGCTAAGATAAAGATCCCTTGGGGTAAGCAAATTCAAACCCATGTAGTTCGGACCGTTCATTGTTAAGAAAGTTTTAGAAAAGGGTGCCTATCAACTGGTTGATTTCAAGGGTAATGCTTTATCGGAGCTTAGAAATGGGATCTACCTTAAGAAGTATTATACTTAGGTCGGTCACCTGAGCGTGACTTCTTGTATATAATGTATAGCTTTATTTATACATTTTTGTCTTCTTGTCCTGTGGATGTGTAGTTTATTGCGTTTCTTTTCACTGTGGTAGATGTCAAGTGAATCTAAAGTTTATGTTGGGTTCACAGACGGTGCTAGCCAACACACTCGGATGCTTGCTTCCGCAACTTGGGCGATCTTCACACCCTTTTGTCAGTTGATGTCTTTTGGAGGTATTTGTCTATGTGAAGCAATCAATAATGTTGTTGAGTACAATGTCGTAGTAAAATTATTGTGTGATTCCTTGTCACATAGTATTTCTCAACTTCGGTTTTATTTAGATACTCAATTGGTTGTGTCTCGGTTAAATGGAGTGTATCATGTCTACGATCCTACACTTCAGATGATTCATTAGGGTACGTCTCTTAGAATGTTATTTTGATTATATTACTTATATTCATATTCCTAGGAAATCTAATCAACTAACTGATACATTAGCTAATCATGTGTTAGATTGGCATATTGCACACATAGAAAAGTAAAAGCACACACATACATGCATATGTAAATACATTTGTACAAAATTTTCTATCCATAAGACAAAAATATGTATATATATAATAATATGTTCAAAAAATAACGCCATAAGTACAAAAGTGGTCCATAAAGCCTCAAATAGAGTCGGTATACATCACTAGGCTCAAGCCCTCACTACATAAGAGAGTACAAAAAGAGTGTCCTTGGAACATATGTGGTCCAGTGCTAGTTGTGGCCTAGGCCTGTTGGCCCTAGTGTAATGAACTACGGTGTTCGCAAGACACCGAAACAACTGAGCCCAAGTCTTCGGTACCCCTATAACATGTGGTTGCATGGCCAGGGGTAAGGTCCTCAATCTCTGCCATCGGCACTGGATGAGTGAGAGTTTTCAGGTTCCTCTCCACTCGTCCCAATACCGTCTCAGCCTCCCTAGTTAGTGGCCCTCATGTGGCTATTGTTGTTCCTGTTGTCGTTGGTCCAGTATCCTCTCGAGGATGAAACCTGGTCCTGGTGAATTCGGTCGATCATACTGGTCCCACGTCTGTATATAACAAATTACTGAGTTAATAATTTGATGTTACCATAAAAAAGAATAATATTTAAAAATTTAAAAATAAAATAACTTTAAAATATGAAGTAATGTGTACCTATACTTTGTGCTCCTTGCCAGGGGGCATAAGCATATTAGGATCCCTTAGGAAATTGATCCTTGTGTAGGGGTAGTCTTCGCTCACAGGAATTTGATGGGGCCACCAGTCAAAGAATTTGTCATTGAAGGCCTCCTGCACTCTCCCTGCACCCTATTGAGGAAACAGAGATTCCCACCTGCATAATGCCGGAAAGGACGCAATATGGTTCTGTACTGTCTCTCGTGGGCTAAGGCTTGGCACTCTCTAAAAAATGAAAGCACACAACATGGTCCCAAACCCAAAGTTCTTGTTTGTTCTTCTTCTGTGGTTGATTAGTTGTATTTTCATACATGTGAGCATCATGGTGCTCCAGTCAAATATGGTGGCATGCAGACACTAAGCTGCACAATGCATCTGTGCACGTGAATTCTGATGAAGTGTTGCAGATCATGTGATCCACCTAGTCATGTAAAGTAATATTTGCAATTTGAGACTTGTAATCTTATGAATTCGCACCTGAGATCCTATTTTCTCAGTGCCAGCCTCGCAGTACATGCCAATATAATATTTTATGTTGTGCAGTCCTGGAGGAAAATTCCTCAAGTTAACTGGTTCCCCCCTCTTGGAGAGGACTGTCTCTTATACACATCTCTGAGCGGGCTGGCAAAAAATTCCTCAAGTTAACTGGTTCCCCCCTCTTGGAGAGGACAGTCAAAAAGTATATATCATCGGTAATCGAAGTCAATGATTGGCCCTCTAGCATGAAGGCCTCCACGTTTGAGTGCCAATACTCTATCAAATGATTCAGTAACGTAGGTTGTGCCCTCATGAATGGACACTGAAATAACTTCCACATGCCACACTTCTTTAGCATGGAAATAGCCCCTGGATCCTCCTCGACCAAGATATCTAACTCCTCGTGTTCTCTCTCTCACCAGTGAACATACATCTTGTTGCATAAAAAAAAATTGAGGTTAGTCCCTTGTTTCATTTATTTTGAAAGCTTTAAATATATGTGTGTGGCTTGTCTTTAAGACAGGCGTGTATATATGTGTGCTAAGTTTTACTATGCCCATATATATATGCATGTTGAGCATGGACATCCCTGCGTACACGTAGACCCGACCTTTTTCCTAGGGAGCGCACCCTCTAAACAATTAAATCAACAATAAATGATGAATTTAAATGATGAGAGAGGTCATTTGTACTTACTTGGTACAGGTTTGAAGATCTTTTGTCCATTGTATCTCCTTGAATCTGTGTTTTAAGGAAGAGGGTTTTTTGTCTTTTTGGTTATTTTCCAATTTGCAATGGTTGAAATTAGTTGTCTAGCCCTAAAGGAAGAGGGTTTTTTGTCTTTTTGGTTATTTTCCAATTTGCAATGGTTGAAATTAGTTGTCTAGCCCTATTTATAGATGTTTTTGGCTCTTTTTTCCCCATTTTGGTCCTCTTTCTCCCTATTCTTGGCTTGGCGAGTGCTTGAGTTTCTTTTTGGGGAATCTTTGGGTTGTTCTTATGAAATTTTTCTTTTGGTTTGATGTTTTTATGAGATGGGTTACACTCACATCATCACGTGGTGAAGTTTTTTTTTTCGGCACTTGCATATAGGTTAGGTTCTCATCACCTTTCATTTTTCATTTTGTTGTCTTTTCCGCTTTACCATAGGATCGATCCCACCAAAGTGTGACACAGAAACTTTCTATGTTGCTTTCAAAGTGTCGTAATTAGGTGGTAGAGTCTTCCTCTACATGGATTCCCTAGGTAAATCCTTTGGTACATTTTGACGTCCATGTTGTGAGTTTTCCATAGGCTTGGGAGTCTTTTTAGTTCCTCCATGACTGTGTATTGAAGCCTCATTCTTCTTCATCTTTTTCTGGCCTATACCTGAGAGACTCCCTAAGAGCATGGTTTGTTGTCTTTCAAGCTCACTTAAACTTTGAAAGCAACATCTAATGAGAATTTATTTATTCTTTTTGGTGTCGTTCAGATCACTTAAGAAAAGAATTCCCCATGGAGTCTTCTTCAAGCCATTTTCAGACTCTCTAAAATTGAAGAGATTGTCAAGCGATCTTGTTTCCCTTCACGCTTGTCAAACTAAAATTTGAAGGCACATATGTTCGGCAGTAGTTTACCTATTTTCCGGTCCGGATGGTTAATTTACAAATAAAGGTATGCCCTAGGAGCTTCGGTTTGCTAGGAGAGAATTCCCAAGCATAAGTTTAACCCTTTTGAGTCTGAGGGACTAAATTTGTGAAAAATGGCCATTCTCCATGGTTTTGGTTTATCTCTTTTTCGGGCCTTGGAGATTATCTACGAAAAAGGAACTCCCTCGAAGTCCATAGTTAAGTTATTTTCAGACTCCCCAAATATGAAAAGATCATCGAGTAACCTTCTTCCTTTCACACTCGTTAATTGGTCCAGAAGGAATATCTATTTTGGCATAATTTTAACCCTTTTTTAGGCCAATAGATTACTCAGGAAAAAGGTACGCCTCGGGAGACATGTCTCACCAGGAGAGTTCTCCTAAGTTATGTTTTATACTTTTTCAGGTTAAGGGGACTAAATTTCGAAAAAGGTTGTGAGTCCATAGTTAATCTATTTTTCAGACTCCTTAAAATTGAAAAGATATCCTAGTGGTCTTGTCTCTGTCACACTCATTAAAATGGTTTTGAAGAGGTCCTTTCAGTATAAGTTTAATCATTTTTCTGGACTGACTAGACTAATTATGAAAAAAGAATATGTTGGAGTCTTCTTTTAGTGTTTTTCAAACTCTCTAAACATGAAAAACCACTAATCTTACCTTCTCTGGGCTCATAAAACTTCACATGGAAGGAGTCTTGATGTGTCATGTTGTAATCACATCGTGTGTCTCATCCTTGCGTCTTCATCCTAATGTCGGCTTCATGTTATAGTCATGATTATTTTATAGCGTTCATCTCAAAATCATAAAATGAACACTACATCTCAAAATTATTCTATGTCCTCAGATGAACACTACATTCATGTTTTTCATGTAGTCATGATTTTTTTATATGACATGGATCTGTAGTGTACTTGATTGGAAGCCATGCTTAAGTTTACGCTGAGCATGGGTATGCCCGCTTCGGAGTGATTATCATTATTTTTCAGATGACACGCTCATGAACACTCGTCTTGGGCTCACTCAACTTCGTGTCTTCCCACTGTGTAAAGATATTGTAATGTATTTATGCCATTAGTTTCTCTTCTAATCTCACACATTAGGGGGCATATGTTATAGTCCAAAATGTCACATCTATGCATCCAAGACATTGGCCCATCCATTTGCATACTTTTCCAAAAATACTATAGAGGTTTCCCTCTAAAAAAACAGTTTTTGAATAATGTACGCGCCTTGTTGCACTAATAGCCTCCGCACACATGTGTGTTGCATGCTACTTAGCTTGCACACATATGCTTGTTGCATGCTAAGTAGCCCGCAAATTTGCAAAAAATATATAATTGCACGTATTTTGACGAAGTTTATGGGCTATAGAGAGTTTCCTAACCATTTTACCCCTTGTAGCCTATCTCCAAACTGAATAACCATATTTTTCTCATATAAAAAGAGGTATTGGGAGTCATTTAGACATATGAACAAGAGAATAAGAAAAAACTGCCCAAATCCTTTCCCTCTCATTCCTCGAGTTTTGCATCTTTCTCTGAGTTTTAGCCTCATCTTTCCCCTCCAACCATTCTCCCTATGAAACCCTTCCTTCTTCCCTTGATGGCATGTTGGTTGTGAGAATTCTACGTGGGATTGATGCACTTGGATCCACAACAGAGGAACCTGGACTCAGTTCGTAGAGGGGTGTTTGGAAGCAAAGGTTGTAACATTTCATCTTGAATTTGAATAGAATAGATTATCTTTGTCCCAAAACCCTATGTGTACATGTTCTTGTTAATTTGAGTATTTATATCTATATTTAGGATTTTAAGTGATTATTAGAAATTGTATATGTTATTGCATTGTATTCTTAACCCCTTCCAGGTCATCTTTGGGAGGAGATTTGTGATCTAGGAGGCAACAACAAATGAAAGAGGTTTACATCAACTGTAAGGATTCAAGGTGCACTCATTAACCTTCTCTTCTCTCTTTTTCTTATCACTTATTCTATATTTTTTTGAGGTATATTAGAGATAAGTCATTCTTTTAAGGGAGTTATCGCTCTACCTATTTCTTAGACCCAGTTTAGGGGGAATTTCCCCATAGAAACATAGGTAAAAAGAGAGAAAAACATAAATATATATCTTAGTCAAAAGTACATTAAGAACATTCTCAATTAATTTAGGATGGAGGTATGTAAAGAAGTAAAAACACCTGTCCAACTGGAGCTAAGTTGTCTATTGAAATGTGTTCTAAAACTCATGAGGAAAAGGAATACACATCTAGGGCACCATATGAAGATTTTCTAGGTCCTATCAAGCCGCCAACTAGGTCTATCTTTGACCTCAAGTTGGCTCTAAGTTTGAACTTTCTAACAATGGTTTGTTGTTTTTTTAGGACAGCAAATTGTTCAGTAACTTCTTCGCTGATTTGTTACGGTTACATAGGCCAAATGGGTGCTCTAGCATGTAGTATTGTCACCAAATATTAGCACATGGATACCATAAGCTATATAACACACCTAGAGATCTATTAGTGCTGGAATAATGTTGTTCTAAACTCTAACATAAATGAAAATGAACACAGGTATTTTTGGTCAACATGACCCTGGATAAAACTCCCTCAGGTAAAACTAGTTTGAGATGAATATATATATACCTGTCTCT
>CBVK0100964124.1:0-10314 GCA_900067695.1 Picea abies | reverse complement strand
TATATATATATAATGAAAATAAAACAACATACAAACAAAACAAAATGAAATTCAAATCGCACAGCCACTACACTCGCGCCCAGAGTTCCTCGCACTCACCACCATAGTCGCACACCACTATACATAGGAGCATGGATTTGGATCGCGTGCAAAGATTCTCACACTCACCACCAAAATCACACACCTCTATACACAGTAGCATGGATTTGGAGCATGGAAGGGAGAGGAGGACGTGAGAAGGAGGAGAAGGAGGGAGAGGCATATGAGAGGAGGCTAGGGAAGATGGATTTGTAGATGAGGGAACATGGATTTGTAGAGGAGGAGGGAACAAGGATTTGTAGAGGAGGAGGGCACATGGTTTTGCACTAGAGGAGGGCACATGGCCAAAGGAAATGGTTTGAATTCTCTCTCCTATCTCTTGAGTATGCATGCTAATTTCTTGATGAAATGCTTGATAGAAATTCTTGATAGAATGCTTGATGAAATGCTTGATAGAAATGCTTGATATAATGCTTGATGAAATGCTTGATGAACTTCTAAGTCATCCTTTTAAAATGCTCCAATCATACCCTTAGCACTAGGCTCATAATCGGTTTCAAAATTGAAGATCCCTAACCATAATTGTTTATAACTCACACATGACCAATCCCCTTTATTGTGCCATGAGAAGAAAAAATCCCCATGGGAGTAGTGTTTATCCTAGGCATTAAATGCCTTGACACTTAGCTTCATCACTTCTTATCACATAATTGATTTAGGGGACTAGAATTTAACTTTGTTTTTCTTCTTATCCCTACTCTCCATCATAACTAAGGCATCAAATTTCCTCATGATTTCATGCCCAACCTTCTATGCCCATGAAATTGTAGCATAGGTTAGTCATCCCAGTCGACACTTTCATTTTCTAATCAATGGTAAAGTTGACAATAATGAATGAATGTGTAAACACTTTAAATTCAAAGGAATTTATTAGACACTTGCTTCTTGGATGATTTCTTCTTTTGCAAATGTTGTCTAGGAATGGTAGGATTCGTCCTTCTGAGTTGGACTTTTTCCAGTTAATTAACGATCATTTTGTTGATGACTAAGCCTAACAATCCTAGAATCATACCATGGAATTCCTAACTATATTTTGCATTGCCTCATGTTATAGTATTCAATGGGCCATGACCCAATCTTACATGTAGAGCTAATGCTTAGGTCCTATGTGGATTTTTGTCCAACACTAGACTTGGATATAGTCAAACCACTTCTTTAAGTTTTTGGGTATCCCCTTTTGTTTCTAGGTCTCTCCTAAAAATATGTTGGAAGTGGTGGTGAAATAATAGAGAGGAATATTAAGAAGTGAATCACTAAACCTTCATCCCTGGAAACTAAGTTCCAAATATATACCAAATTGTTATCACCATTCATGTTTACTACTCTTATTGTTAGGTCCCTTCTAAGGTTTCCCAAGAAAATCTTGAAAATTTATTTACGCCATGTCAACTTATAGGATAGGCTTTCATTGAGCTAGTTTGTTTTTATGTTTTACATCTAGAGATTTTAGGGGAATGGGAATTATTAGAACCGGGATTCGAACCCAAGTGTTGTGTGCAAAGTGGGTGATTTGAGTCATGGAGGGAAAAGAGGCTTATAAAAGTCTCCCTAAGAATCACATTAGTTAAGGGATTCCATTGGGAAAAAAAGCATGGCAATACATTTCCTAACAAAATAACTTGGTACAAAGTATCTATAAATCCAATGAAGTGATCAAAACTTTCTTCACCTAGAAATAATCCTCTATCAAAACTAGGCTCTCTTTTAATAAAAATTTCTTGTGGTGATCAACTTTAATTATTATTGAAGGTAATCCTTTGGTAGTCCTCCTATTCTTAGCCCTAAAGTTGTTTCATTCAGGCATCCACACAACCAATGATATGTTTAATGGCCTGGGAAAAAATTGGCTACTTGTGTGGGACAATCTTAAGTGAAAGTTATCCCTAGATAATACTAACAAGATTATCATATAAATAATCCAGGAGATTATTCTTAAAGAATTTTTGTTAAATTTAAGTATCCCTAAAACTCATACTTATTGGTGTTGGGATGGGAAATGGGGTACATCCATGACATGTCACAACTACAATTCAACCATGGGGTACAAGTGGCTTTGCTATAATCGTTTGAAGGCCATTTGAATCAACTATGACAACTGAAATCCAAGCAAAGAGCATGGTTTTTTTTTCTAAGAATCATATGGAAACCCATTCTTGAGCCAAAAAAACAGTTTTTACATGGAGCCTTCTTGTGGGAGCATACCCACAAATAAAATACTCAAGTACCTAAAGGTGAAAAAGCAATCTCAAGAGTGTTAGGAAATTAAAAACTTCCATGCTAAACCTATTCCCTTCTTTATCCTATTCCCTTTTGGGATTTTGTAAATAAGGTGGAAAAAATAACTCTTTAATTATATTACCTTGAAAGGGATTTTCATTTCATCTATACCTTGCCATACCCATGCCCTATAGAATAATTTTCATTTTTCATTTTTTTTGTAAGTGATTATATTAATCATCAAAATATTGTTTACACTATGTGTCCCCTCTTGTTAGAATTGGAAAACATATGCTTATATGTGTTTAAACAAAATTGAATATTCTTGGTTTCTTAATATTGTCTTTTGATATGCTTTTCTTATCTTGTTTTTTTGAGTCACACACCTATTATTTCTTCGACAACATGGATGACATCTTTGCAACTATTTGCTCTTGAAGAGTTTGAATAGAATTCCATTTCTTTTCTTCTATGTTCTATGATCCATGGTTGGCAAAGGAGGTAAATCATTGTCCTTGATTATGGAGCCTAACCCCACGGGGATAAAGAGAGTTGAACTCATGACCTTGCCAAATTTGGGGGAGAGATCTCATATTTGGCTCATGAATGCTTGAGCTAACCCTTAGGGCTTCTATGTTCTCCAATATATTGCATGGTAGCAATGTGGGTTATCCACTATTATTTATTATCAAGGAGAGGTTTTCATGATAAGACAACACCCTCTACATCAAGGGTGGTTAGGTTGCTAACAAAATTTTGGCTATATGTTGCTACAACGAGGCAACAAGCATCTAGGTGTGGAGGGAGCTCACCATTAATTGAACTTGGGTCATCGCTATGGCAATTGCTTCGAATTGCCTCTAGACCATAGTGTGACAGGTGTGCATGCATACACACACACGTATCTTGCAAATACTATATTCTCCATTATATTTATTTGGATCCTATTCCCTTTAGGGTTTTTCTAACTGGAGTGGAAGAAATAACTCTTTTTAACCTCAATTGATGAGTCTTGTTGACAATTTTTGCACATGATTTTACCTTTTGATTTGGTTTTGCATTTCTATCTTTTTCCAATGATCATTTGTTGATGTGACACCCCAGTTTTGATCCCCAAACTAATAATGTAAATGTATATGATGAATGGATAAAAGACGATCAATTTTAATTTGTAACTTGATATTGAATGCTAATATAAAATTTAAATACATCACAGGCTATAGAAGATGAAGGACAAGATCGGGGGACTATGATTCCACAAGCGGGGAAATGTAGGGGGCTTATAAGAGGTTTGATGGACTAATGGAGAAAGAATGTGGCTAGTGACTTTGTTCATCACCAAGGTTTGAGTTTGAGTAAGGTCCCTTATGGCTTCATCAAGTTTTTGATCCCTTGAAATATTTGCGTCTTGGGTTGGTCTAGCCTCGGTCTTAGGGAAAATAAAAGGTTCAACCTTACACGAGAAAAGATTAGCCTCAATCCTTGTAGCTAACTCTTTCGCTTCTTCAAGGGTCTTTGGGATCTTGTCCTTGACAATAAAACCCAAATGTCCTAGGAAGGCCTTGGGATAAAGGAAAATAAGATGATATCTTTTGGGGAAAATATTTTTAGGAATTCGTTGAAGCAACTTCTCAAATCTAGTGTTAAACTCTTTAATAGTTTCATTCTCATTCCTTCCTATCTCAGTAAGTTGCTGCAACAACATATTAGGGGTTGGTCCAGCTTCGGTCTTGAATAAATTAAGATCATGAAGATTTATTTAGGGAAACTTTTCGAAACTTATGAAACTTTACACAACTTTGTGCAACATGCAACTTTATGCAACTTATGAAACTTTACGCAACTTTACACAACTTTATGCAACTTTACACAACTTCACGCAACATGCAACTTTATGCAACAATGCAACTTATGCAACTTTACGCAACTTTATGCAACTTTACACAACATTATGCAACATGCAACTTTATGCAACAATGCAACTTATGCAACTTTACGCAACTTTATGCAACATGCAACTTTATGCAACTAAGCAACTATAAGCAACTTATTCAACTATGCAACTAGTATATGAAACTTATGAAACTATATGCAACTTATGAATGTGTGACCGATATCCTCCTAATGCAACTTATAAATGCAACTATATCCTCCTAATGGCTCTAAGTTCCTTCTTAGAGGCCTTGAGAGCCAACTATGATGCATAAAAATTGTGAATGGTTCCCATATGGTGTCCTAATAGCCATTATTATTATTTAAATCATACCAATGTCTTAGGAAGGCCTTGGTATAAAGGAAAATAAGATGATCTCTTTTGGGGCAAATATTTCTAGGAATTCATTGAAGCAACTTCTCAAATCTAGTGTTAAACTCTTTGATAGTTTCATTCTCATTCCTTGCTATCTCAGTAAGTTGTTGCAACAAAATATTAGGGGTTGGTCCAATGTTAGTCTTGAATAAATTAAGATCAAGAAGATTTATTTAGGGAAACTTTATGGAACTTATGGAACTTTACACAACTTTGTGCAACATGCAACTTGATGCAACAATGCAACTTATGCAACTTTACACAACTTTACGCTACTTTATGCAACTTTACGCAACTTTACGCAACATGAAACTTTATGAAATAATGAAACTTACACAACTTTACGCAAAAAGTTCATAAAGTTGTGTAATGTGAAGAAGCTTATATTGGACCTAAGGTACCCATTTCCTCTCCTAGCCATGGTACACACATTGAGACCTATTATTATTATGAAAACGTACCAATGGTTCCAAATATACCCTGCATAGATCTTGTGTGGTTGTTTAAGGACTGCATCACAAATATCATCCCTAATAAGATTCAAATAGGGCCTAAGCACCTTATGTTCTTTGCTATACATTATGCCCAAAACTTGTGAATGGTGACCATATCCCACCCAAATTCCATATATCCCTTAGAGAGGATATGTATGGTGGTTTGAGGCCTTTTTCATTGCCATTAAGATCAAAAATATTTATTTAGCACCTAAGGCCCTTTATTTCCTCCCTTGGCCATGGTATAGGTCTTGAAACCCATTCTTTTTAATCAAAACATACTAATGGTGCACATTTTCCCAAATAGAGGCATTTTTCATGGCCATTAAGCATAAAAAAGATTCATTTAGGGAAGAAGGCCCTGATTTTCTTACCTTGTTGATGATATAAACCTTGAATTACATATATGGTGCAAAAAAAACCATAATGTCACCCATATCCCACTAGATGGTCTAATATCTCTTAAATAATATCTACATGGTTATTTGAGGCCTAGTTCATGGCCCTTGAATTTGAGAACTTTCATTATGAGCTTAATGTTCTTTTTTTCTTCCCCTAGACATGGTACAATCCTTGAGAACCGTTCTTATTATGAAAAAAATATTGATGGCACCAAAGATCCCACACAGAGGCTAAAGATTTTTGGAACTATATGCAACTATATGCAATTATGAAACATGCAACTTATGCATCTTAAGCAACTTTATGGAACTTATGCAACTTTACGCAACTTTATTGCAACTTATGAAGCTATATTGCAACTTATACAACTATATGCAACTATATGCAACTATATGCAACTTATGCAACTATATTTCAACTATATGTAATTATATGCAACTTATGCAATTAGGTGTGGCAATTTCAACTTTATGCAACTATATGACAGATAGGTGTGGCAATTTCAACTTTATGCAACTAAATGCAACTATATGCAACTTTGTTGATACCAAAAACATATATTGGCACGATAACTTATCTTCTTGTTTTAACGAGTGTAGGTACCACCAAATAGGTATCTGTCGGATCTATCTTCCTCGAGTGATGATCAAGATATAGTAAGAGAGGTTGAAAGTGAGATGTGTTGTTCTATATCTACCGGTTCTAGATCAACTAGGTTGGAAAAGGTAAGGAAACGATTTTGTACCCGCATGCAATTTTTTATTGCCAATGAAGGGTCATGTAATTATGATGCTGATAGCATAGGTGACATTGAGTTTCCCTTGAGGTATAAAAATCTACTGCAATGATGGGCACCTAAGAAGCTACCTGAAGTGGACACAGATTTCTTCATCGGTGGGAGGATGTATCACATTGCTCCTTCGTCCTTACATGGATTGGGGTTATTTTCCATGGATGGCATAAATATCAGCTATGGAACTGTAACTGAATTGATGAAGTATGTTAGACCATTATACAAATACAATCACTGGTTGATGTTGGTCTGATATATGAAAAGTATGTGGAGATATGGAGTTGCCACAAATTATATACAACTACTAGATAACAATAAAAATAAAGGGGCAATTATGTATATTGATGGAAACATTGTGGGCTTTATAAATAGTACATGATCAGTGGAAAAAACTGAGAAACCAAATTGCATATTTGAGGCTTGCGAAGGAAATCGTATATTTGTATGTGCAACAAAAACAATAGTTCCAGGTGAATTCTTGTTGATTGATTACAACTTAAATCGAATAGATGGAGAGGGTGACCGTGGAAAGGAATCCACTTTGCCTCAGTAGGTAAATGTTAAATATAGTAAAAAATTATGACTACAACAACTAAATTTTAGAAATTTTATTATTTTTTTCTGTTATTACTACAATTTTTCATTTTCTTAATGTTACAGGTGAATTTCATAACTTTTATTGATTTATTTATTGTGTCAACATCTGTCCAGGGTGACTGTGGTAGAAAATCACCTGCTACATCTCTCCACGGTGACCATGGAAAGACACCCACTGTGCCTCAATAGGTAAATGTTAAATATAGAAACAACTTATGACTACAACAACTAAATTTCTAAAATTTCATTATTTTTTTTCTGATATTACTTCAATATTTCATTTTTTAAATGTTATAGGTGAATTTCATAACTTTTGTTGATTGATTTATTGTGTCAACTTCTGTCCAAGGTAACCGTGTTCGAGTTTCACCTGCTACATCTCTCCAGGGTGACTGTGGAAAGGAACCCACTGTGCCTCAGCAACTAAATGTTAAATACAATAAAAACTTATGACTACAACAACTAAATTTCATTATTTTTTTTCTATTATTACTGCAATTTTTCATTTTCTTAATGTTATAGGTGAATTTCATAACTTTTATTGATTTATTTATTGTGTCAACATCTGTCTAGGGTGACTGTTGTAGAAAATCACCCGCTACATCTCTCCAGGGTGACCATGGAAAGGCACCCACTGTGCCTCAGTAGGTAAATGTTAAATACAGTAACAACTTATGACTACAACAACTAAATTTTTGAAATTTCATTATTTTTTTTCTGATATTACTCCAATATTTCATTTTTTAAATGTTACAAGTGAATTTCATAACTTTTTTTGATTGATTTATTGTGTCAACTTCTGTCTAGGGTGACCGTGTCCGAGTTTCACCCACTACATCTCTCTAGGGTGACCGTGGAAATGCACCCATTGTGACTTAGTAGGTAAATGTTAAATACAGTAACAACTTCTAACTACAGCAACTAAATTTCTGAAATTTCATTATTTTGTTTTTCTGATATTACTCCAATATTTCATTTTTTAAATGTTACAGGTGAATTTTATAACTTTTGTTGATTGATTTATTGTGTCAACTTCTGTCTAGGGTGACCATGTCTGAGTTTCACCCACTACATGTCTCTAGGGTGACTGTGGAAAGGCACCCGCTGTGCCTCAACAAGTAAATGTTAAATACAGTAACAAATTATGACTACAACAACTAAATTTCTAAAATTTCATTATTTTTTTCTGATATTACTCCAATATTTCATTTTTTAAGTGTTACAGGTGGATTTCATAACTTTTGTTGATTGATTTATTGTGTCAAATTCTGTTCAGGGTGACCGTGTTCGAATTTCACCCGCTACATTTATCCAAGGTAACTGTGGAAAGGCACCCACAATGCCTCCCCAGGTAAATGTTAAATACAGTGAAAACTTATGACTACAACAACTAAATTTCTCAATTGTTAAAGTTCATCTAATTAATTTTATTCATCAATGTATTGTGGCATGGTCAACGTGGGAAGGCTCCCACAGAGGATATTGAAGAGGATGAAATATTTTATTCGAAAAACCTAATGACAACTGCAACGAAGGCCTTGAAGAAGGCTAACATAGAATATTTAGGTTTGATTAGAAAAAGACCCCTGACATAGGAGGACAGAGCAAGAATTTTAGAGCTACAAACTACAATAACTAATTTTGGGGTGAGTGGCATCTTTAAATATTTTTATTAGCTATGACAATTTCATATCCGTTTTTTAGTTTTATATTTTGTATATGATCTAGTAAAGAAAATTTTTCCATTTGTAGGAGTTTTTAAACCCCGTGTGTGGGGAACCTATCGATCCTGCAACTGCTATAGGTAGCATTGATGCTCCAATGCCAAAAAAAGGTCGACATAGAAAAATGCAAGTGAGGATTTTTGAGCCTCCTGAGGTTCCCCTCGAATCCATTGATGAGTAGGGTAATTTTGACCGGCATGACATGCTAGACTATGATGAGTCAGAGTCTGGGACTTCACATGATGACTCCGGAGAGGAACATAGTGTAGGTGCACATGATACTATTCTACATGGAGTAGAATGAGTTAAAAGCATCGGATCACTAGATTCCACCTTTATGGTGGATGACACATGTGTTTTGATAAAGATTCAAATGATTGCAGGTAATTGTCCCATTAATTGATTCATTTTTTTCATGAAATTGAAATGAAAATTTGTTGAGATTATTATTAATTAATGGATAACACGTTTCTACAGGAAACAATGTTTTCTATAGAAACATACATGACAAAGAATTGGATCTGTTTGGCCCCACCATTCACACATGGTGGAGTGAGCAAGACAGAAAAAAGAAAGATGATTTAATAGATCACATGGTAAACTTGTTCTGCAACACTTTCAACAAGAAAGTGGTTACAAAGTTAGCCGGTGAGAATTTAGAATACACTAGGGCCCAGTATAGGGATAAATTGCAAATAGAAATCAAGCACGAGCACCCTACCATGGTTCTCGAGAAAGAGTGGAAGGCGCTAGTAGAGGATGCAAAGGAGAACTTGTTTAAAAAACATGGATGAAAACCACGAGCTGGTCAAGCAAGGTACAACACATGTCATATTATCAGTGAAATATGAGCATTTATGCTTTTCTTTTCTGTTTTAAGTAACAATGCTGATATCTAATATTTTTCAAAAATTCCATATGTAGGCTACCAGACACCTCCAAAGCAACAAAGGCCAGAGTGGAAAAACACGGCCAACATGAACTAGGCCAGGGTGGCTACAGAAAACTAAAAGCCCGAATAGTAAGATTTAAATGATTAACTGTGGTTAATATTTATTTAACAGTAGCGAACAAATATATGTTTTTGTTATTAGTATTTTTAATGGTGTTATGCATTGCAGTTAAATATGTTCGTCACTGTTGCCACCAAGGAGGAACTAAATCTTGGTTACAAGCATGGTTTTAAAAGTGTGATTGAATATAGAAAAAGCTTGGGGCAGACTCCTATCTCCCCAGCCATGCAGGTATATCAAAAGAATAAGGAAACCGCAGTAGCATGCTTGTAAAGTCTATTCATATTTTATTATATCACCCTTAACTAAGTATTTATGTTTGTTTTCAAGAAACAGTGCTACCAAAGTAGTGAATCAAGCGGTATTCACCAAACATCGCGTCATACAAGGGTCCACATGTCCAGTGATAGTGTAGAGCAGAGAACCCATTCTGGTATGTATGCTTCAGAATTACAAATATTTGTTTTGATTGTAGATATTTATTTCTTGACTTATACTTATATATTATCTTCTCAAAATTGAAGAGCATGTAGCTTAGGAGGGTGAAATTCGAGAGCAACCAAGTGGAAAAAAAATTAATGCACCAAGTGTCCCAGCTACAGAGACAGGTAAAGAGCAATAGAGTAATGTTAATCAAAACAATGAATTAGTTATTTCAATTATATTT
>CBVK0100964123.1:0-10314 GCA_900067695.1 Picea abies | reverse complement strand
AGCTACCTTTGGAAGTCATTACTTCCCTTGAACAAAAACTATTGATTATTTCTCATATATTGTGCATGGTGTATTGTGGTGTATTGGTGTAACTCTTATACTATTGTTCATTGCTCATTGGATATAATTGAATGGTTTAAGTATAAGTTGAAAAAGTTTTTTAAATTGTACTTGATACAGATTCACCCCCCTCTCAGTATCAATAGATCCAAACTCACCTTTGAGTTCATCTCTTCCCCCTTCTTGAAATATGGGATTTCTCTCCTGCCCTCCTGGCAGTCTATGAGATCGACTAATCTCATCTCATTTCCCACCTAGAAATCTAAACTTTCAGTATTGCCCATCTAGCAGTATATGAGATCTTCAACTGATCTCTTTCCATTGCCCACATGGAAACTTGAAAGTCCATCTCTGCCCACCTGACAGTTTATGAGATCCCCTGATCTCTCTTCCTCATCATTGAGGGTTTTCCCAATTTCTGGTTCAGAGATGTAAACCATCTCCTGTTCTATGTCATTGAGGTTTTCAGCATGCTTCAGCCACCTCCTTACTACCTGTTGTTTTTTTCAAGCCAACAACTTCTGAACATGACATTTTACTTTCCTCTTCAAAGGCCATTCATATGTCCAATGTACCTTCACTTCTTACTGCATCTTCAGTGTCAATTGTTCCATTCTTTCTCTTATCTCATTGAGCTCCAAATCCATATCTGACTTTCTTTTCTTCTTGTGGTCTTCTCTCCGACCACGCCCATGGCCTTTAGTAGCCATTTTCACCCTCTACCTTCCCTATTGGTAAATCTATTGTTCACTCTGCAACTGAGAGTATCTCCAGCTTCTCCCACAACTCACCTGGTTGTCTGTTGACTACTGTGGACTTACAAAAATCCTTCACACAGAGCATCAGTACTCTGTCTCTTTCTTCACCTGTTGTCTACAGGTAAACTTTAACTTTTGATACCATTTGATGTTATCATATTATCTCCTTTCATCTCCTCATCTTTGCGTGTTGTCTGCAAACAAAAAATCTTCTCTGATACCACTTGATGCAGCCCCCCTCCCCTCCTGGGGGTTCTACGACCTCTCATTCAAGGATCATTCTAAATAATGAGTATATCAACTCTTTGGGCTCCTAATTGAACCCAAATCAAATTATACAGGCCCCCCTTTCTCCTAAGGTGCAAAACTTGTGGAACCCGCGGGCCCTTTCCTTAACATTGTTCAAGTATCAACACCAATGGGCACTATCTATTTTTTCTAAGCCCCTTCCTTTCATGTGACCACAGACTACGACCATGGGCCAGCTCCCTTCGCAACTCTGCACTTTGAATATTTTCGAGCTGCTTGCTCCCTTTTTCCCAATCCCCGAATCAGTGAATTCTCTAGGACCAGATCCACAATCCACACTCTCCTTTTATGTGACCTCAGGCTATGACATGGGGCTTAATATCATGGGCGTTCCCCAACTTCGCGCTTCACGTTGTCTGCACTCTTCTCTTCACAATTTTCCTGAAGTCCGAATACGTGAAATCCTCGAATCAGATCAACGATTCTCAATGTTCCACAGTCAACAACTGAGATCTTATTTGTGCTTCACGATATTTGCTAACTGCTCGATGCAGTTCTTTCGATTCATGATTCTATGAATATGCTTATCTGTTGCCATGTATCTATCCTTCAATCAATGGCTAGGATTCCTTTTTGACTTTGGACTTCGCAAGTTTTCACTTCTCCTACCTCTGGCTTTCCCGATTAGCGAATCAGCGAAGTGATGATCTAATGCCACGTCTCCTTCCTATGCCAAAGACTAGGATCAACTCCACTCTTCAGAATTCAAAAGTTTCACCTTCTACTCTTTGCAAAATTCCCAGGGCTCTATCTCCCAGATCTTTTGATCTACTGCCACCTGTCAACCTTGAAAATGGACGGTCCTGACTACTTCAGAACTTCGAGACTTCGCAAGTCCGCTCTCCTGTGCACTTAAAAGGGTTTAAGTCTTGTGCACTTACCTCTAGATCCAACGCTTGTTGATCCATGCGCTCGGATCTAACGACTGAGATCTGTTCTCCTCCTGTGCACACTCCTCTGAGTGTCTGGACGTGGAATCCAATGGTCCAAATCTCCTCCCTGCAGCTCAATTCCACAGTTGTTGTCGCTCCTCCTCCTGAGCTTTGGATTTCTCAAATATCTAAGGGACTCTACCCTTCTGTGTCTTTCAAAATACCTTTGTGTACCCTCCTGGCACATTCTGTGCTCATCCTCCTGAGCTTGATGATGAAATTCAATATTGATTCTAGCGCACACTTGTGCTCCATGTGCAAACTTGCACTATCTCCCCTAAGCTGATAAATCGCTCGACCTTACAAGGGGTTCAATCCTCTGCTTCCTTAGAATAAATTTGGTGCCCTCCTAGCACACTTTGTGCTCGACCTTCTGAGCTTGTAAAGTGAAACTACTTTACATCTCGCACACTCTTTGCGCTCGACAAAGTCTCTCAAACAAATTTCTGCAACACTTGTCTAAGCGTTGCCCTAGTGCACTCCTTGCATAGGTCTTCCTCCTGGTCCCTAAACTCTTTCAAGTTCACTGATGCATCTCCTGCATCCGCTCAATGCACTCTTGCAGAGCTCTACAAAATCTTTAGCAATCATGTCTCCCTATTCCTCCTCTACACAACCTTCCCTCTAGAGTATTCAATAACTCTGAGGCTCCTTGAGTCTGTGCATTCTTTTGGTGTTCCCTCCTGGCACGTTCTTCTCTGACTCAGAAGAGTTCATATGCACACTCCTTTCTCTAGCTATAGAGTTTCTGATACTCTGTTGTGCACTCCTTGCACAACCTAAAGAACCTAGAAATAATACCAACAAAATCTCAAAGATAGTGGAATCTATCTTCACCCTGCATATAAAAATTATTCTTACACATCTACAACATGAACTTGTAAAACACACAAATGACATTCATTCAGAAATCCTTAAAACACACACAGAATCATATGCAAGAAAAACTACTTTTGTATTATCTATGAATGTCTATACATATGTTTACAAAGGCTAGACTGCAACAGAGTCTCAACATTCTCTCCTCTCTTTTTCTCATAGCTTCCTTACCTACCTATGTGTTCCAATGAATTTAGATAAAAATATCTTTTACAAAAAGAGGGGCTCCTCGATCCTTCCCTCCATCTACCTACTCTCATTAATTATATTGAATTGCATTCAATGGCCATCTAGTCCGAATTGGATCTATATCTTCATCATCCTATCAACCATTAAAAGCGACATCATCTCCTGCCTGCACAAAGGGATCGATTTGGATCTTCCAACATTACAATGTTTAATTACATTTAATACAAATTGATATTTAAAATGAGGGGAAAATGAGAGGGTTGGCACCTCTCCCCTCCTTGAATGTGCTTTGATGTGCTGGAATGTTTGTGCATTTCTATGGTGGAGTGATTCTCCTGCATTATACTCCACTCCTAGAAAAATCATGAGCTCCTGCTCATGAACTCCTATATCCCAGTGTTGAAATCCCCCTAGATCCCAAACTCTCCTTAGGAGTTTTCCTCCTGCTCCCCTGCTTTTTTGCTATTGTTGTTGCCCTGCTTCTCTTGCAGGCTTCCTTTTTCTCATTTTTTTCTTGCTGGCAGTTTCTTGTGCTGACCTCAACATCAAATTTCAGATCTCCTTAATCACCTCGTCCAGTTCCTTCGCTATCTAGATCTTTTTTTGCAGCTTCCTTTATTGTACTTCCTCCTTGTTAATGGGTATATTAACTTGATCCCCCATGATGTTTTCTTCTCTTGTGGCATTATCTTGCCACCCTGCTGCAGACTCCAATTCTAAAATCTCTTCACTGAGTTGTTGCTCGACCTCCTCCTTTAACATATTGGATTTTTTTAGTTCCTCTTGTGTTGGTTCAATTCCAAATTCCTCCAACTGCTTGCTAGGATAGTATGCTCCTCCATCTATCTCCAACTTGATCTATTAGATGTGTTGGCTTTGCACTATCACCCTTCTCTCTAGGGCTACCAATTCTTCATACAGATTATCAAAGTCTGTGATGTCTGCTTCCTCTTCTACTACAGACTCACATGCTACAATCATCTCTTGTCCAGCTTCCTCACTGAAAATTTTGAGAAATTTTATTGAATGCTCTTCTCCTTCTGCTGGGGAAAATGTCAATGTATTCTCCTTATCCTCCTCCTCTTTGACAGTCTCTGTTAGATTTCCTTTTGTTGTTTCATATGCAATACACACCCTGGCCTCAACTAGGATGCTTGGTAGGAATATCTCAATTCCCCCAATGATAAGAATACATTGTTGGCCCTCCTCTGTCAGAACTTCTTGTTGATCCAAACTCACCTCTGAGTTCATCTCTTCCCCCTTCTTGAAATATGATATTTCTCTTCTTCCCTCCTGGTAGTCTATGAGATCGGTTGATCTCATCTCATTTCCCACCTAGAAATATGAACTTTCAGTACTGTCCCTCTGGTAGTATATGAGATCTTCAACTGATCTCTTTCCATTGCCCACCTGGCAACTTGAAAGTCCATCTCTCCCCACTTGGCAGTTTATGAGATCCCCTGATCTCTCTTCCTCATCACTGAAGGTTCTCCCAATTTATGGTTCACAGATGTAAACCATCTCATGTTCTGTGTCACTGAGGTTTTCAACATGCCTCGACCACCTCCTTACTACTTGTTGTTGTTTTCTGTCCAAGAACTTATGAACATGCCATTTTACATTCCTCTTCAAAGGTCAGTCATATGTCCAGTGTACCTTCATTTCTTACTGCATATTCAGTGTCAGATGTTCCATTCTTGCTCTTATCTCAATGAGATCCATATCCATATCTGGATTTATTCTTGTGGTCTTCTCTCCGACCATGTCCATGGACTTCAGTAGCCATTTTTTCCCTCTACCTGCCCTCCTAGAAAGTTTGTTGTTCACTCTAAAACTGAGAGCATCTCTAACTTCTCCCACAACTCACCTGGTTGTTTGATGACTGTTGCAAACTTACAACAATCCTTCACACAGAGCATCAATACTCTGTCTCTTTCTTCACATGTTGTCTACAGGAAAAAATTAACTTCTCATACCATTTGATGTTATCATATTATGTCCTTTCATCTCGTCATCTTTCCCTGTTGTCTGCAAACAAAAATTCTACTTTAATACCACTTGATGCAGCCCCCCTCCCCTCATGGGGGTTTTGCAACCTCCCAGTCAAGGATCATTCTAAATACTGAGTCAGATTGACTCTTCGAGATCCTTCTTAAACCCAAATCAAATTTTACATGCCCCCTTTTCTCCTAAGGTGCAGGACCTGTGGAACCCGCAGGCCCTTTCCTTTGTTGTTGTTGTTGTTCATATAAGATATGATCGATATTCAATATATTATTACAATAATGAGTGTTCCATATATAGGGAAAATAAGGTGACCATCCATGAAAGGATGCTTCCCTTGAATAATCAATAACTATTTATTACTATCATTTACTTATTATATATGATATTTAATAATCAATAATAATCATATTATTAATTATTATATTTAGAGAACGTCTTCCCGATGTTGTCTAAACATCAACATCCTTAACGTTATTCAAATCTCAACGCCAATGGGTGCTAGCTCTTCTGGCTATGCCCCTTCCTTTCACATGACCACAGACTATGACCATGGGCCAGCTCCCTTCATGACTCTATGGTTCAGAACTTTTGTGAGATGCTTGCTCCCTTTTTCCCGATCCCCGAATCGATAAATTATCAAGGACCAGATCCATTGTCCACACTCTCCTTTTATGTGACCTCGGGCTATGACCCGGGGCTTAATCTTGTGGGTGCTCTACGAATTTGCGCTTTGCATTGTCTGCACTATGCTCTTCATGATTTTCCCAAAGTTTGAATACGCGAAATCCTCGGATTAGATCAATGGTTCTCAATGATCCATAACCAATGACTGAGATCTTCTCCGCGCTTCACGATATTTTCTAACTGCTCGACGCAGTTCTTTTGATTCGCAATTCTGTGAATCTGCTTATTTGTTGCCACGTATCTATTCTCTGATGGATGACTAGTATTCTTTTGTGACTTCGGACTTCGTGAGTTTTCACTTCTCCTACCTCTATCTTTCCTGATTAGTGAATCAATGAAGCACTGATCTAATGCCACATATCCTTCCTACGCCAACGATTAGGATCAACTCCTCTCTTTGGAATTCAGGAGTTTCTCCTTCTTCTCTTTGAAAATTTCCCAGGGCTCTATCTCCCAGATCTTTTGATCTGCTACCACCTGTCAACCATGATGATGGAGGGTCCCAACTGCTTCGGAACTTCAGGACTTCATAAGTCCTTTCTCACGTGCACTTAAAAGGGTTTAATTCTCGTGCACTTACCTCTAGATCCAACACTTGTTGGTCCATGCGCTTAGATTTAACGACTGAGATTTGTTATCCTCCTATGCGCGCTCCTCTGAGTGTCTGGACGTGGAATCCAATGGTCCAGATCTCCTCCCCGCAACTCGATTTCACAATTGTTGTCGCTCCTCCTCATGAGCTTTGGATTTCTCAAATATCTAAGGGACTCAGCCCTCCTACGTCTTTCAAAATACCTTCGAGTGCCCTCCTGGCATATTCTATGCTCGTCCTCCTAAGCTTGACAAGAAAATTCAATATCTATCCTGGCGCACACTTGCGCTCTATGTGCAAACTTGCACTGTCTCCTCGGAGCTGAGAAATCGCTTAGCCTTCCAAGGGGTTTGGTCCTCTGCTTCCTTAGAATAACTCTAGTGCCCTCCTAGCACACTTTACCCTCGACCTTCTAAGCTTGTAAAGTGAAACTACTTTACCTCTCGTGCACTCTTTGCGCTTGACGAAGTCTCTCAAACGACTTCCTGCAACACTTGTCTAAGTGTTTCCCTGATGCACTCCTTGCACAGGTCTTCCTCCTACTCCCTGAACTCTTTTAGGTTCACTGAAGCATCTCCTACATCCGCTCAATGCACTCTTGTAGAGCTCTACAAAATCTTCAACAATTTTTTGTCCCTGTGCCTCCTCTGCACAACCTTCCCTCCAGAGTATTCAATAACTCTGAGGCTCCTTGAGTCTGTGAATTCTTCTGGTGTTCCCTCCTAGCACGTTCTTCTCTGACTCGGAAGAGTTCATATGCACACTCCTTTCTATGGCTATAGATTTTTCGATAATCTATTGTGCACTTATTGCACAGCCTAAAGAACCCATAAATAATCCCAACAAACTCTCAAAGATAGTGGAATCTATCTTCACCCTGCAAATAGAAATTATTCATACACATCTATAGCATGAACTCATAAAACACACAAATGACATTCATTCAGAATTCCTATAAACACACACAGAATCATATGTAGGAAAAATTTCTTTCGTATTATCTCTGAATGTCTATACAGATGTTTACAAAGCCTGGACTACAACAGAGTCTCAACGTTCTCTCCTCTCTTTTTCTCCTAGCTTCCTTACCTACCTATCTTTTCCAATGAATTTAGATAAAAATATCTTTTACAAAAAGAGGGGCTCCTCGAGCCTTCCCTCCAACTACCTACTCCCATTAATTACATTGAATTGCATTCAATGGCCATCTAGTCTAGATCAGATCTAGATCTTCATCATCATGTCAACCATTAAATGCGACATCATCTCCTGCCTACACAAAGGCATCGATTTGGCTTTTCCAGCCTTACAACATTTAATTACATTTAATACAAATTGAAATTTAAAATGAGGGAAAAATGAGAGGGTTGGTGCCTCTCTCCTCCTTGAATATGCTTTGATGTGTTGGAATGTTGGCACATTGCTGAGGTGGAGCGATGCTCCTGCATCAATTACACTCTAGATCCATGTGGAAATATACTAAACAGTTGTTCATGTCCATGAATATGTAATACAAAAGTAGATACATGTCATAGGTTGTCATAGTCATGAACAATTCCCAGTGAAAACCAGTCTCAAAATCAATCTGGAGATATCTGTATACAATGGAGTACAATATTCTCTCCCATGATCACTAAAGTCATATAGGTATTGGTCCAATGAATGATAACAACAGCTCAAGAAATTTGTGACTATGAACTAATGTCTTCAAGTCTTCTACACGATCCTCCAAAGGTGCAAGTCTACATCATGTGAATAAAGGAGTTGAGGTCAAACACAATGAGACTTCGTTCAATTACAAATCATTAAGATATATCGTTAACAAACGTGATACAACCTACCGATAATGAAAGTAGATATCAAGGCACTAAGCACATTCTTGCAAGTGTGAATAAAGGTGTTGAGATTTGTTGTCACAAGGGCAGACCCATGGTTCAACGCTATAAAAACGCACCAAAAAAACCCTAACTACCGGCCCTTTCGGCAACACCTGCAAAGCAGATGAAGTCTCACCCCAGGTAGAGGCAGGGGTGGTTGCGAGACTCAGGTGTATGCAACCTTAGTTGGGACACAGATCTGTGATTAGAACACTTAGTAAATCACTTAGCACCATTAGTTCCTTAATATGTAACCAATAATCACTTCACCGATAAAACAGAGCTTCGCATCATTCTCAATTATCTTAACGTATTTAAGCACTTAGCATAAGAAAATAGATCAAATCTGGTAGATCAAGCACTGAGCATATTCATATATATCAGATCTAGAATTCTATCCATCATGAGCACTCAACATAAGCAGATCTATCTAATCATCTCAAAGCACTTAGCAAAAGAAGACATAAACATATCAAGACAAGGCACAAAGCAAGACAACACAGTGTTTACGTGGTTCACCCCTACCCTAGGGCTACGTCCACCAACTCTTCTTCTTTATTAGCATCTTCAATCTATTACAAGCACAAATCCATCAAAACCCTTACTTTGCACAGGATAGAAGATCTGTGCAGCTCGCTAGATCCTTCTTCCTTGTGTTACAACACAAAGCCTTCCACAACTTCTTACAACGAATTGCACTTAGCTCTGCAAGTCTCACACAGGCACAAAGCACTTAAAATTTGTTGTAGCACTTAGCCTTAGAACTTTCGACCACATAGATCAAACTCTCTTCTATCTAGCCTAGGCATATATTTATATATTAAAAAATAGGCCTAAACATGAGTAAACCCATGGGCCGACATCCCATTCCCGTTACATTATCCCAAAAACCCAAAAGTGGGTCGAGATCTTGTGATCTCTGCTTCGTCTTGTGTTCCTTCTTTGATAGGCTATCGAAGTCCCAAAATAGGTCAACATGACCAAGGTTATCCCAAAACTTGGTCAAGGGCCAACAGGCCCCCAACACTCACCTGTGACTCGTCCAGAGTCACTCAGGTCTGATCAGTTCTGCTTCAAAGGCCTCGAGCTTGGCTCAAGCTGCTTTGACTTGCTGCTTTGTTGTGGCCTCTTGTTCAGTGAACTCTTGGATCATTGCGTCGTTCACTGGTCCTTCTAGGCATTGTTTTGTTGTGAGGATGACCCGTTCTAGCTCTGCTCCTTGGATCTCGACCTCTATAAATAATACACATGCCTTATCTTGCATAGGCTGAAGTCGTTGAGTGACTTCCATCACTTTTATTTGAATCATATGGATCTATTGTTGAGTTGTACATTGTTCATGAGACCTCTTCATTCTTTCTACAACGAACAGGTCCCTCAGCTATGCCTATAATGTATCTATGTGTTGCTTTGCTTTCTGGAGCTGTGACTCCAATGCATGTAAATCAGGATTCTCAGTGAGGTTTTCATATGTTTGAGCACTCTGGTTACTCAACTACTTTCACTCCAAGGCAAGAGATTTTAATCTATCAATTGCACTGCGGGAAGTGGCTTCCCTTTGGTCTTGTACGTCTTGAGGGGTCTCGGGCACAGTGCGAAGCTCTAAGTCTTCTATGCACTGCTGGAGTTGTTGGATTACGTCTTCAAGTTGTGCCACTTGTTGTGGAACTCGTTCTTCGGCCTTTACTTCAATGAATGTCATAGAGCGAACTGCTTTGTGGACCATCTCTTGTACTTTGAGTTTCTCTGCAAGCAATTGTTCTTTTTCTTTATGTAGCTGGGCTTTTTCTTCATCGAACCTCTCTTAAAAAGTAAGCTTTGTTATCCCCGATATCTAGGGATAACTAGGAGATCATGTCTCGAGGCCCACATGATCCTAGACATGGAGTACGAGAGCAGATTGACTTGAGCATGGCCCTTGAGGGCCCATCTTTTCTTCTTCTCAGCCAGACTTGTCCTGTCAGCAGTACCAGCCTCCATCACTACCGGCCTGGGCTTGCATCAGAAAAGGCTCTTGCTCCATGAGG
>CBVK0100964122.1:0-10314 GCA_900067695.1 Picea abies | reverse complement strand
ACTAAAGTTGTATCAAGATAGTCGACCTAACAACCTGAGGTAAAAATAGAGAGAGAATTTATGATTGTACATATTTTATATAGTAGATGTTAGAAGAGAAAGACAAAAATCCATAAAAAGAGGAAATATAACAAAAAGACAAAAGGATAGAAGAATAGTAGAGAGGTTTTTGATGTAATAGATTTAGCATTAATAGTGTGCCACAGAACAACCAATGTTGAAGACAATGTGCATTGGAAAATAGTTGACAGACACAAAAAGTGGAGCGTGCAGGAAAAAGTGAAAAATTGATAATTGTCAGTGTGAAACAGCTGTCAGTACACCATCATGCTATAAAGTTGAAAAGAGGGGGAAATGTGCTCATTTGTATTTTTTCGCTAAGGATAAGAACAAAGAGCGAAGATTATGTGTGAAAGAGTGAGAATTCGTGATAACAAGTGGAGAGTTAGAGTTCAACAGTATGAATATTAAGAGGATGTCACCACCATGTGTTGGAGCATCAAGCAGGGCCAGGTGAAACACATGTAGTGATTGGGTGACATAAACAGGTACGCAAGACATGCCCACAGTCATGGATTTGGATGATATCCATACATCGGAATATGAGCCATGGACCATGCACATTGAGGGAGAAATAAACCCAACACAAGAGGCTGGGCACCCTGAAGAGGATGCAGAGAGGACAAAATATGACGTGTCCAGGGGAAAAGGGCCACAACAAGGAGAACAGGCCATGGATGCAGTGCAACAAGGCCTAGAGCCAGAAGAAGAGCATGAAACAGAGCACCAAGGCATACCAGAGGTTTGGGGGTCATCCCTATAAGGGAAGAAGAAAGCACGAGCTAAGAGAAGTGTGCAAGGAATATCGCACACACAGGTAGAATTAGAAATAGTAATGAAAAAAATCTTAGAAGGAGTAAAGGAAGACGATGAGATGGTGGGAGGAGTAGACACCATGAAATAATTTGATCATGATGTGGTTGAAATAGTCAAATTCCTATATTTGTTGCTATGTAACTATATGGAAAGTAGAGGAGAGGGCCCATCAGGTGGGCTACTGTTGGAGCCTGTGTAGTGGATCCTAGGGTTCTACAATATAGGGATTATGAAATTGATGGATATACCGCACTTCAGGCGTGGTAAACACATCAATGGATGTGTGAAGAAACTCCCATCAAGGGTGCATGGAGGAACGTTCTAGATGGATAGGCCAATTCCTATCAATGTTGACTTGATCCCAACCATCACTGGGCTACCCATGGATGGGTATAATTTAGAGCAGTACTTAGAAGATAAAACTAAAGAAAAATCCATCTCCAACGAAATTAAGGCAAATTATGATACAAAGAGAGGAAATAGGGGAATTAGGATTAGTGACATTAATGATCCTGCAACGAGATTTTCTATAAGGATGATAGAGTTCAAGTTAATGTGAAAGTGAAGAAAGGAGGAAGTACCAATAGGAGTGGTAACGACTGTAGTGTAGTGCACGAAGGGGAGCTCGATGAGCTAGGTCCCTTATCTGCTTAATTCTTTCTTGGAGGATTGCAAGGACACACAGGATTGGGGCTCTGAGTTCCATTACTTGTGATTATTTATCCTCATTTCACTGGTAGGATGGAAAGAAACGATGTATAGTATGTTCTTGCAGAGAACATGAAAGTTTGACACATTCTGCTACACATATCTTAGAATCACAACAGACCCAAAGGAGAAGAAAATAAACAGTGATGTATTATCTCTATACTAGACAGAGATCCAGAACCTTTTAGCTGATACATGGAGTGGCTACAACTGAGTTACTGCATCATGATGCAAGATATACAGATGGAGGCCTAGGAGTGGCCTGAGGAATGGAAAGTTCCAGTGATCCCAAGGAAACTTCCAAGAGAACAAACTAAGATGCAGGAAAAAGATGTCCCTCTGCAACAAACAGGAAGAAAGAGTGCGAGGTAAAAGAAGAATGTCGCACAAGTCCAAGTGGGGGGAAGCATCCCATACAAAAAAAAATAAGTACAAAAAATAAATCACAATGTGGTTCTACATGGGATCCACCATGCACAAAGCAAGCACTAAGAGGAACAAAAAAACAGGTGTGCACAAAAGAAGTACAAATGGAGACATCGGAAATACCCATGGAGGAAGAAAATGGGTAGGGGATAAGCATTCATAAAAATATGACAGAGGCATCTATGCCATCATATGCCCAAAGGAATAGGAAAGGGAAGCAAGAAAGTGGCTCCAAGAAGAAGGCAAAGGCCCACAAAAAACCACTGGAAACATCACTGACAATAGATGATGTGGAACTAATAGCCACTACAACTCTAATATCGACTATCATAGGTGTGGGAGAATGCAAGAAATCATGGGGATTTCATTCTCGAGCAAGTACAAGAAGTGAAAACTGCGTTGGAGCAGTTGAGGATCAGGGCAGAGTAGTCATCGAAAGACAAACCAACACAAACTAATGAAGGAGTGCCTATTGGAGAAACAATACAAATTACAACACAAGGGAGCATCGATTTTATCATAACCCTTGAAATGTTTTTCATCGACGAGGAGAAAACACAAAGGCCACTAAAGGAAATCATGACATTGGACTTGTGTTGTCCAAGATCCTGACAAAGGCTATCTATAAATTATAAATAAGTGTTGCACAAGAAATTTAGTCAAGGGAAAGGTCTGATGCGATAAACTTATAGATAGGGTAGGAGGAAACAATCACACTAAAGGAAGCATCTAGCCAAGAAGGGCATGAAAAGAAGATAGAAAAAAAAAAAGTAGAGGAGATGGAGAAGTACATAGGCACAATATATTGAGCCATCCTAGACAACGCAGACTCAGAGGGAGTATCTATTGAAGAAAAGATGAAGAAAATAACATAGACCCTTAAGGAGTAAAAGGAACAGATAAAGGAGTTGGAGGAGCACGCAGTACCCACTACTCCTCCAGAATTAATATCTCAGCGAGAAAAAGACACTACAAAATCTACGAATACGATAATGTATTCCATACATAGGATGACATAGATGTTCGAAAAAAATGGCCAATTGTGGATGCAAGTCCAAGAAGATGGAATCTTGCAGGAGCTGGAAGGAAGGGAAGATAAGGTACATGTAGGAATGGTAGAGATAAAACAATGACATAATATGATGTCACTTCCATAAAATATTAATATTGCGAAAGAAACGAAGAGACTACAAGTAGAGGAGAAAGTAGTGCAGGCGCAAAAAATTGCAAGACAGGCTCCGCTGGAGCCCCTACAGGAAAAGGCGGAGCATCTAGTCATGGAGGTTGATACAAAAAAATCATGGGTGGAAAATATAGGCTTGGAGGCAGGATATATATTAAAGCCTCCAATCACTGTGTAGGTGGTGGAATCCATGGCGGAGAAGAGAAACTAGGCTAAGGAACAGTGCCAACATATAGTAGAGATGTATGAAGCACTGACACATGAAGTAAAAGATGTAGGAGTTTGTGAGTGACTTGGGATGAGTCACAATGTCAGCGTGGGGGGCTTGTTGGCACAGAAAAACTTTGGGATATAGTCAAGGCAGCACTGGAAAATAAGGGAGTGCATCGAAAATAGAGGAAAAGCAATGCCAAAAACTGAGGAAAAGGAGCGCCGAGAAAAATAGTTACTAAGTGGAGAAACTATTGAGGAGTAGTTGGAAAGTGGATGAGTGATGACTTGTATCAATGGTTGGATTGAGAACCAGCCGAGATTAAGTCAAGGATAAAATGGAAAAACCTAATCCTCTTAGGGTTATGGTTTTTGTAAGTGCTTTGTCCCAATTTTGTATAAGTAGAATGTATTAGGACAAGGAGTGGGTGGTGGTGGTGGTGGTGGTTGTTATTTCCCTTTTGTGATGTGTATTTTTAAGGTTGTAGTAGATCCTTGAGTTCATCAAGGGGTCTTGTAGAGAGACTTTTTCAATCTATGGAGATCGAATGTAATGGCGGAAGAAATGTACAGTGCACAACACTAGATGTTACAAGAATATGAATAAAAATCCCAAGAAACAAATCTTTGTGTACATAGCCCCAGTGGGGTGAACCATCTGTGTTTACTACGAATGTATGTAGTGTTTCTAATTGTATTTTCTTTATTAAGTGTATGATGAACATGTTAAATGATAAAGGAAATAACATTGTGCACTAAGAATAAACTAATGGAATATGCAGAATATTTCTAAATAAATGAATGTTATATCTAGTGTTTAGGTCTGAAGCTTATGGTACAATAGATGAATATCTATCATGGAATACATGTGGTTATAATCTTTAATGAAGTTTTATTAGAACAATTTTGATAGTGGTCTAGAATAATGTCTAATGAGGGTTTGAGGGCTAACAACAAGTAGATCCAATGTTGTTGAGGGACAAAAACAACCCTTCCCATGGTTGCAGACATCTAAGTCCTGTGGCCACCAATAGAAGCCATCTCGAGTGAGGCATTGCAATGCACTCTATGTGTTGTGTTTCTCTTTGGTATCTAGAAAGGGCGACGATCGAAAGGGTTCTTGGTAATCTTATATTCAAAACCTGGGTTATCCCAATAGTAAACCAGTAGAGATCATAAAGTAAATGTAATATTTATTGAAAATAAGAAGAAAATTTTTGAAGTTGGGTTTTCCACGTTTAAATTATGTTATTGTACCTTTTTTGTTGATCAACTTTTTTTATTTGATAAAATTAATAATTAAGTGGTTTTAAACTGATGAAATGGGACAAATATTGATTCATGCATCCCCCCTCTCATTATTAAAAAATATTCGAACAATTGGTATCACAATGGGTTCCTTCATCACAATCTTATCACTAGAAGGAATCTTCTAAGAAACCACAATGGATCAACAAGAAGGATTGTCCTCAAACATAGCTCCATTATTTAAAGGAGATAACTATGCATTATGGAGTATAAGAATGATAAGTTACCTAATGGAACTAATATTTGATGTTTGGCTATTTGTGGTAAAGGTTTATGATGTGCCATAAATTGATCCTTCAAACACAACTGCAAAGAAACTCTGTAATGATAATTCAAGAGTTGTAAATGCAATTATGGGTGGATTAGGAAATAATGTGTTTTTCAAAGTCATGCATCATAAATAAAAAAAAGAGATTTGGAACAAACTAAAAATCATCTATGAAGGATATTCCAAATTCAAAAAAGGAAAGCTTCAAATGTACAAAGGAAAATTTGAAAGATTGAAGATGAAAGAAGAAGAAAACATTGCAGAATATCTTCTAAGAGTAGATGAAATTGTCAACATAATCAAAGGACTAGGAGAAGAATTAGATGACAAACAAGTAGTCCAAAAGGTACTAAGATCACTTCCAATGAGATATTATTCCAAATTATCTACCTCAGAATATCGAGAGAAACTTGACAAACTCACATTGAATGAACTACATGGGATTATCACAACCATTTAAATGAGAATAGGACAAGAAAAACCTTCAAAAGGTGAAACAACATTCAAAGTCTCAAAAGGAACTAAAAACCATGAACATGTATCAAATGAAAGCAACTAAGACAAATCTGATGAGGAAGAAGAAAAATTCATTAAGAAACTTAAGAAAGGATATGGAAAATACAAAAGGAGGTTACCTTTCAAATGCTTCAACTGTGGAAAAATTTGACACTTTTCTTCCAAATGTCCTTATCCCAAGGAAAATGGTAGTGATGATGAAGAATATTACAATTAGAAATAACATTAAAAGAGTAAATCCCCATACAAAAAGAAATTCTATATGAAAAAAAATAAAAATAAAAAAATATATACTTTTATTCTAATGAAGACATTAGCTCATCTGACATGAGTGAAGACGACGAAAAATAGGTTCTATTTGTGGTAATCCAAACTCAAATTGGCACTACTGAAGATAATAATTATGAAAATCAAGAAATTCCATAAGTTGAAGGAGAATTTGATCTTGAAAGAGAACTCATTCATGACCTCGAAGAACTAAGAAGATATAGAAGAAAGAAAAGATCATTAAAAGAGCAATGGTTAGATTATAAGGAATAACAAAAATCAAGAGAAGAAGAAGTTTAAAAAAACATCAAGAAAATATAACAAATCATTATTTATTTAAAAAATGAACTACAATAAGTTAAAACAATTGAAGAAAGCTTAAATAAATGACTTAATGACAAGGATCAAAACTATGAAAAATTAGAGGCTGAAATAGTTCTTCTAAGAAGGAAACTTGAAAACGGAAGTAACCTTTCAAAGTTTGAAAGTAGTTCAAAAATATTGGATGACATCCTTAACGGTCCAAGACCATCAAGTAATAAGGCTGGAGTGGGTTATGATCACAAGGAAACTAATAAAGTCTTAAAATTTGAAATATAGAAAAGTGATACAAATCCAAAGACTTATGCAGTTTCCGTTCAGAGCTCCTTCAAAAGAGAAAATAAATTGCTAAAGACTCACTCTACTGAACAAATATCTTCACTCTCCCCAAAAATAAATGACTACAGAAGAAATACTACTCCAAGAAGAACTCCTCCGAAAAGGTATCAACAACTCTTTCTTGGCTACTATTTTTTTTCTCATAATTTTGGGCATAAAGCATTGGACTCTAAGGATTATAAAAAGAACTATCATAAAAGTGTTCAAGGATATGTCCATAGGAACACCAAGTGTAGTAGCAATCAAAAGAGTAGAAACTATAATTCATTTTCTCCACTACTAGATTACAACATCGAATGTTAGAAATGTAACAATTATGGTCATAAAGCTAGTAATTGAAAATTATTAGAATCTACCATGAAGAAAAATACTTCAATTTTTCTAAAAGAAAAACATAATTAGATATGGAAATAAAAACAAAAGGAAACATAATGTAAGGTATAATTGTATGACAAAGATAAAAGAATTCAATGGTATGTCAATAGTGGGTGTTCAAAACATATGACAGGAGACCAAAATAAATTTCTCGACCTAAAAAAGGAGAAGAAAGGAAATGTTACATTTGGAGATGATATCTTTTCCAAAATACTTGGTAAGGGGACAATCAGTCTGGGAAATGATAGAACTAAAGAAAAATATGTGCTATTAGTTGAAAATTTGAAACATAATCTCCTTAGTGTGAGTCAAACATGTGATCAATGACACATTCTCATTTTTTACTCTAACAAATGTGGGATTAGAAAAAAAGACTATGGAAAATTAGTAGCTACAATAACAAGGACACCAAGCAATGTTTATATATTAAATAGAGAAAATGAAGAAAAATGTTGCATGTGTCAAAGAGATGAAAATTGACTATGGCATAGAAGAATGGGACACATAAATTTTGATAATATGGTAAAAGTTAGTAACAAGGAAGTTGTGATAGGTATGTCGAAAATTATAAAACCTTAAAACCTTGTTTGTAAGCACTACCAACATAGGAATTAGACAAAAGTAACATTCCAGATGAAAGAGTATTCTACCTCAAAACCATTATAACTTGTTCATACTAACCTATGTGGGACAACACGAACAAATAGTATACAAGGAGAATATTATTTTATTTTATTCATTGATGACTATACTACAATGATTTGGGTGTGTTTTCTTAAAGAAAAATCATAAGCTTTTGAAAAATTTAAAGCTTTCAAAGCACCGGATGAAAATGAGACTAATATCAAAATCATGTTTCTCAAGTAATACAATGGATGGGAATTTATTTCCAATAAATTCAATGAGTTTTGTGGAACTCATGGAATCAAAGGATAGTTTTTTCCTCCACGGACTCCTCAACAAAATGGAGTTGTTGAAAGGAAAATTAGAACTGTTCAAGAGGCAACCATAAAAATGCTAAATTAATCGAAGCTATTGGATATATATTGGAGAGAAGCAATGCATACAATTCTATACATACTTAACAGAGGACAAATTAGAGTTAACTCTGTGAAAACACCATATGAGTTATGGTATGGCAGGACAAGATTAGTTAATAACTTCAAAGTTTTTGGAAGAAAATGATACATAAATAAATATGATGATAACCTAGGAAAATTTGATTCCAAAACCAATGAATGCATATTTCTTGGTTACTCATCCACAAAAAATTCCTACAGATGTTATAATCTAAGGCTACTCAAGATTGTGGAAAGTTCAAATGTAAAAGTGGATGATCTAAAAACAAAAGGGATCAAATCTCAAGTTAATCCACAAATTAATGATAGAATAAGAGATGTTGATATGAAGAAAGTATAGATATACAAGAGGAATACTCACAATGTGAAGAGTAAAAGGAAGAAGAAGAATCACAGGAAAATGTAGAAGAAGAGTCCCCAAGACAAGATACAAAAGAACCATCAAGGAGAGTACAAAGAGATCATCCAGAAAGTCTAAGCCTTGGTAATAAAACTGATGGAGTTGAAACAAGAATAAAACTAATGTACAAATCATAGCAAGCCTTAATATCCTTAATAGAACCCAAAACATTTGCAGAGGCTAGTAAAGATGAAGACTGGATCAAACCCATGAATGAAGAGCTAGATCAAATAGAGAAACACTAGACCTGGGAACTTGTCCCAAGACCAAAAAATAAAAATGTAGTATGGACCAATTGGATTTTTAAAAATAAATATAATGAAGATGGTCAAGTTATAAAAAACAAAAAAACATTGGTGTGCAAAGGGTGTGCACAAGTATAAGGGATTGACTTTGAAGAAACCTTTGCTCAAGTTGCAAGAATGGGAGTGAACATATTATTTCTAGAATACTCATGCTTTAAGAATTTTAATGTTTATCATATGGATGTAAAATATTCATTTATGAATGGAGACCTAAAAGAAGAAGTCTACATAGAGAATCCAAAAGGATTTGAAAAAACAAAAAAAGATGAATAAGTGTATAGATTGAAGAAGTCACTCTACATCCTTAAACAAGCACCCAAAGCATAGTATGAAAGACTAGATAAGTACATGCTGCAACAAGGATTCAAAAAAGGCATGTAACAATGATATCTATCTTAGAATTGAAAAATATATTTTTTTATTAACAATGTTATATGTATATGGCATGATATTTAGTTGCAACAATGATGAATCAAGTCATAAATTTTCTCAAGAAATGTCAAAAGAGTTTAAAATTTCTATGATTGGAGAGATCACTTTCTTCCTTGGACTTCAAATCGCTCGGTCACCAAAATGAATGTTTATTACTCATTCCAAATACCTGAAAGAGATAATTAAAATGTTTGGAATAAATGAAAGTGCACATGTTAGCACTCCAATGACAACTAGCTGCAAACTCAACAAGAAAGATGAGTCACCTTCTATAGTTTCAAATCTCTACATATATATGGTTGGGAGACTTCTATATTTGACTGCATCCATACCTAATATCATGCAGGAAGTAGGAATGGTAGAAATATTTCAATCATCTCCGAGGGAATCACATGTGATGGTTGTTAAGAGAATATTTAGATATCTTAAGGGCACATCAGACTTTGGATTATGGTATCCAAGGAATAAAGGATTTGAACTAATTTCCTACACATAAGATGATTGGGATGGTAGTGTGGATGGCAAAAGGAGCACTAGTGGAAATTCATTTTTCTTAGGGGAATGTCTAGTCTCATGGTCAAGTAAAAAACAATCATCAATTTGACTATCTATGAAAGAGGCCAAATATATTGCAATTGTTGAATGTTGCAATCAAATATTATGGGTGATGCAAACAATGGATGATATTAAAATTGAATTTAATTGAACAAGACCTATCTATTGTGACAATATAAGTTCCATATGTTCGATCATGTTTTCATTGATTCCAAAGGATTGATGTCAAAGGAACAATGTATTGTCATAGTATATTGATGAAGTACATATTTTCTTTGATGTCAAGTGGATTCATTGATATATGATTCATAGATGAAGATGGATCGATGTGGTTTCATTGATATATGATGCATAGATGAAGATGGATCAATGTGGTTTCATTTATATATGATGCATAGATGAATTTGGATTGATGTATTGATCGTTCATGGGTTATTCCAAGTTGTATTGATGTAAATATGACGCATTATTGTCTTGTCATGGTTGATAGGGATTACACCTATATGAACTCCAAAGAGGTCCCCTTATGGTGAAATACCTCATGGGAAGACACTTTACGGTTGCATTATCCTAGACGTATGGTTAGAGAATCCATGATTAATTGTGGAATAATGAGATGAATATCAGTGAATTTGTTAGTGAAACTATCATAGATGGGTAGTGCTTGTCATGCCATTTCCGATGGTATGTGGAACTTCACATAACTCCTCACAGTTTGAGAGTTATGGCCTTACAAAGTTGAAGGA
>CBVK0100964121.1:0-10315 GCA_900067695.1 Picea abies | reverse complement strand
TCATGAAACTATTGCAGGAAGCGCAAGTAGAGCCAAATGATGTTCAAAGGAGAATAAATCAAATGATTCATTTAATGCATTCCAGAGAATAGGTATACAAAAAGACTCAGGTCATCCAGGAGAACATCAACAATATTTTTGACAGAAGGACTAAAGAAGATGATTTTGAGTTAGGCATCTTGGTTCTGAAATGGGATTCTAGAAATGAGGATAAGGGTAAGCATGGAAAATTTTATAGCTTATGGAAAGTACCTTACACCATTTAGGCATTCAGAGGAAATAACACATTTTTTCTCAAAAACAGTGATGGAACAGACTTGCCAGGTGGACCTATGAATGACAGGATGTTGAAGCATTATTTTCCACCCCAGTAAAGATATCACAAATCGTTTTCACTGTACATACCATTTTTTTTTTTTCATTGAGGTTGTGTGTGGGTGATATTGATTATATGGTTGAAGCCTATAGAGAATTCCCTAAGCCACTGACCAGTGCCACCAAAAATTCTCAAAATAAAAATAAAAAAACAAAAACAAACAAATCAAATAACAGAATAAGCAATGGAGAAAATTTTTACAGACATCAGGAAACAAGTTCTTGGCACCTCACAAAGACAGAACCATCCCCATGTGGAGCCACTATTATAACCCTATATTTCATAGGATCAACTGGTGACTGGAATTTTTTTACTCTTGATGTAGTTTGGTTGGAAATAATATTTTATTTTGCAAATTATTTTCAAAAAGAAATAAAAAGAAAAGAAAAGAAAGAAAAAGAAAAGAAAAGAAAGAAAAGAAAAGAAAAGAAGGAAAAAGAAAAGAAAAGAAAGAAAAGAAAAAGAATAAAAGAGGGCATAAGAGAAAATGGATAAAATCCCCATGCAATAATAATGACTTGATCCATACAGTTTAATCATGGCCAGGTCTTTTGAATTTATGTTGATAGGCTTAGCGAATAAGACTTGGCTAAATTGTTTAATCTTAGCCAAGTAGATAGGTTAGTTAGTGAATAAATTTGATCAAATTGTTCACACTTGATCAAATATCCTCAGGATAGAGTAAAATCTTAGTCCAACAGTTTAATTTGGGCTAATTGTGTAGGTAGGTAGGATAGAACATAGGCTAGCCATTTTTTCCTTCAATAAAACATGCATGATGTTCGATGGAAATTCATGATTTTGATGTTTGAAGTGTGTTTCCTAACCCTATGGTGACAAAAGGAAAGGGAAGCAGCGCAAAAACCCACAAAAAACACTATCCTAAGTTTTGGCTGCACGTTTTGATTCGGGCCCAGAAATTAAAAAGTGTGCATAGATCTACGACCGATCTCACGATGCATAGATATACGGTTGACAAGAGATTATGGACCCCCCGATCATTCTATATTTAATGGCGTGGGGGGTCCGATATGGATATTAAAGATGGAACATAGATCTATGGTTGATCTATTAGTGCTTAGATCGACGACTGACAAGAAATTATGGAGCCCCCCAACCGTTCTATATTTAATGGTGGGGGGGGGTCCAATATGGTAGTATTCCCAGGCAGGCCCCATCCTAATGTGGCACAAATGTGTGACTTTGGAACCTCCTCACTCCAAACCAGTTACTGCCTACCCCCCTCCGATATACTGCCATACCAGTTTTGTTTTACCATAGCTGCTTTATGACATCACACTCCACTTCCTCACTGTCTTGTGATGTCACACCCCACTACGACTCATCACTGGTCATATCCCATACTCTATCAGCGTACCTCGTCCGCCTTTCACCTACCACATGTCATATTTCCCCCACTCATTACCCTCCACGTCACCCTCAAATGTCTTTGACCTATCATTGGCCCATTGTCTCATCCATAGATATCCGTTGGCCAGTTAATATAGGCTAACGTATCTGTTAGTTTGCTGACCTATCCCCCGCACCCAACGGATACCCGTTCGCCCAAACGTAATCATGTTCCCCTGCCATTTTCGCATTGTTCACACTCTTCGCACACCATAAGCTCTATTTCCTCACCATTGCAGTTAGTGACCCAACCATAGCCATTACCCGCTAACATTTTTATTTCAAATTGCAGGTACCTGTTGAAGTGATGGCGCTGAAATCCAAATAGTCAGAAATCAAGGAAAATCCTTTCCTTCCGCCTCCCTTCGATCTCGACCCGATCCCTCTAGCCGACAAAGACTACCTCATCTCCGAGCCAAGATGTGATTTTTATTTCACTAAGCTATATACATGGCTCATAGACATTTTCCAAGATCAAAGTGATGATATAGGACTCTGGGAGTCTAATCTCCCCATATACATGTTTCCCCAGATTCACCATTTCCCAGAATTCACCCTCAAATGCCAAGAACACTACCTTCCTGACCAGAGAACTATTGTGTCATCCTCCGGGGAGACCTTGTTCGCTGTCACACCCGAAGCCATTGACCAGATGTTGCAAACAACTAGAGCCAAATCTTTCTGTCTGTTAACTCTTGGGTTCCCGATCGACATGTATCAGAATTTGTCCTTTCCGTAGAGAGCAAAGATATTCGAAATATTCCTCCCTGAGAATTCCCCAATACCAAAGACCAATCCACCCTATCAATCATTGATTTTCTTGGTGAAATGAAATCAAAACATTTCTTCCCTCTGTAGCCTACTTGGATACTACTCAGATGAATGGGTGGATGACCCAATTTTGGGTTACCTATCCATTTTTTCTACCGAGGGAAGCCCCATATTTTAGTTCGATTACAACGTCTTCCTGGCTAACAATATTCATGATCAACTGTTCAAATTTGCTATAGAAGGCATAATCTGGTACTCCTCAGTACTGGCGTACATGTTCTTGTTTTTTCAAGCAGATAAGTTCCTTTTCCCCATGCAAAAAACGGACCAGGATGGAAAGCCACAACCTGTCACCTTTTGGACTTCATTACTGAGAAGGAACTCAACTGAGTTCATTTTTAAGTAATTCATAGAGCAGTTTTACCACCCAGTGGTAAGCATGCTCAGTGGCAGGAAAGAGCAGAGGATAAATGAAGAAATAAAAAGAATATTACACCTCTCGGACCTCGCCAAGATGGGATACTGGTATCTATATTAGAATCACACGGACATCAAAGTATATGGATGTGATTTAGCTCCCTATAAGCTGCCCAAATATTTTCCTGTTAGATTATTCGCCTTGGAGTACATTAGGAAAATGATCAATTCAGATGATATACATTTTGTATCTTTGAAAAAGAAACAACAACTGAGAATTAAAGGGCAGATAAGATCCTTTATTTGTGATAGTTGAGCTGCCGGGGAAGAAGCAAACAAACTACTCAAGGAAATGAAATTTCACATTAGTTCACCTTGGCACTATGATCCGTGTGGGATTATAGAAGAAACGAGATCCAAGAATAAAAGTTCCCCATATGTCCATGTGCCCAAACCAGAGATCGAGAAATATATGAATCAAATAGAGTGGGAGGTAAACACTCTGGAAGACACAGAACCATATCCCACTCCAACTGTCATCTCACAAACCACTATGCCATAGGTACCCAAGGAGAAAAGAATCAGGAAGGATGTCTCGCCTTCAGTCACTGAAGTGTCATTGGAAGAGTTCTAGGTTTACACAAAAAGGCCCAAGATCAGTCACACAACTGGCAAGTCTAGAGAGGAAGAGACCCCGTCTACCATAATGGTCGAAGGAGAGCAGTCATCACTTTTCTGCAGCAACCAACAGATCACATCTACTCCTTCATCCAAGAAACAAATTGACACCTCACTGATCAATCAACCAACTCAAGGAGATGAAAAGTTGAGTATTTTTGAGAAATATGATATGATTAATAAGAAAAATGAGAGGCTAGGCAGCAACACTTCTGATCAATTATGGAATAAAACATCAACAAAACAACATAGGTTGCTCTCTGATTTCGACACAGAGAAGGAGAGAATGTACATGTCCTTTCTATAGGAACAAGTACCTCATCAAAGGAAATCACTGACTACAAAAGATCCACACTTGAATTTGATGCTAATGCTGTACATCTAGCTGACTAGATGGATCTGCATAGGTAGACTGGAGAGATGGTTTTCTCAACATTGGCCAATTCTTCCACTATTGCTTCCAAATTATAGGTTTCTTTGAACAATGTTCAGACCCAATTAAAGATGGAGAAAATATCTTCTTTTGCAAAGGATAACAGGATTAAATATCTAGAAGAATTGGTGCTCAAAATTGGGTATGACCCCTCAAATGTGAAAGCCACCGAGGAGATGCTCAAGAAAAAGAATGCTGACATATCATCTTTGAGGAAACATCTAAAGTTCTCTTCTACAGAAGACTCACAAGCCAAAGAGATGGCTAAGACAAAAGGTGAGAAGGAGGAGATGTTAAAGTTGATCATGGAACAGAACGCACAGATAAAAGAGATGGAAGTAGAGCTGGAAAGGTTAGTAAAGGAGAAGGAACATGAAACACCTATGGAATTCATCCCACTGAGTGTAGTTCCCCTCACAGAAGTTAGCACAGTAACATCATCAACAACTACCACAACAAAACTTCCATCAGTCACCCCATTGACAACGCTAGAAAAGTTTGTGGAGCTAGCAAGATCAATGGAAGAGATGACCTTACAAGAATCATAAATCAAAAGGATGGAAAAAAAGATAGAGAATCTCCAGGAGCTTAAATCTTCTTTCCAAGCCAACTACAATACAGAGAGACACACATCAAAAAAACTGAAGCAGGAGCTACAACAGCTACAAAAGAAGACAGTTGTGGGAAAAAAACTAGCAGAAGCCAAAGAGACCATTTGGATGGATATCTCCAAATCCATAAATGAAATTTGGCCCATCCATTTGGATGGATATCTCCAAATCCATAAATGAAATTTGGCCCATGGTGCAAATCATGTTTGAACAACATGAATTGGTGTTGAGGAGCAGGCAGGCTATTGACATGATAAAGGGAGAGCTGGGAGAAATGACCACAGAGGAAAACAAAATCATTAGGTTTCTTAATTCAAAGACTAAGGAAGAGCTGGAAGACCTGAAGATTGAGGATAGGATGGAGACTATCCTCGAGGTCAAGAGAGTTTTGAACAAAAGAGGATTGATGTTGAAATTGGCAGAGAAAGCCTATAATATGGATGTCGAAGTCCAAAAATTCTTCAGCAACGTTGATGTTTTATAGAAGAAAGGCCTTCCGGGTTTACTAGTTCTAAATGATAAGATGATGACTCTCTCTGACTAAAATAAAAATATCTCCATGGTGAAAAAGGAAAGCTCTAAGTTTTCAGGAATACAAGGCAACATAACCGAGAAGGCATTCCTAGAGACTCTGTAGTTGGATCTCAACATCCAGCATGAAATCAAGCATATCTTCATCATCAAGCCAAGTTTCACAAAATACACAGAAATGGATGAAGTGTACCGCAGACTACTAAAAGTCACCATTCCAAATCAGAAGAGATGGGAGGAGCTGTGTGAATTGATAAAGTAGAAGATGAGGTGGACATACAAGTCAACATGTTGAATAGTCAAAGTCAAGTGAATGACTCACCAACGACCTTCCCCAAAATCAGTGTGAAGAATCTGACAGATCATCAATAGTTCCTACAATTTTCTATCTTGTTAGCTAGTTAGTTAGATTTATAATCCACCACGTCCTGATCATTAATGACAGGGTCATTTGTAATTTTTGTTATAAATACTTCAAACTTCAAAGTATTGAGGGTTGATCTTTATGCCCAAGCAAGTTGTAAGCACTGTAATTTTTATCAAAGATCCATCAGTAATAAAAGGAAATTTCACAAGATTCTTGTGTGTTAGATGTTGGTGATGTTTTCTTCTCTTAGTTGAAAGGTTTTTCCTACCTTCGTAATCATTTATGTTTTATATATCTGATCGTTTAAAAGAAGTTGAAGTTGCATAATTTATCTTTGTATACTCTATTTCTGGATTTTAAAGATCTAATTTTTTTATCTTCTAATGTTATGATTAAGAAATTATTAAATGCTTCTTGGTTATAATTGATTATCTCATCATTTCTTCTATCTATCATTTAAATTCTAAAGGATCTCATAGTTTCATTATCCTACCCTGTGAAAACACATTATAAAATCTGTTTGTTGATCTCAAACTTTATAAAACAGACCCCATAGCCCAATGGATGCGTAAACGATAGTTCAATCATTTTTATAAAAACAAACAACACAACCTCATTTATTTAACTAGCCTAATATCTAGAACCTAAAACAAAGTTAAATCTTCCAGAGAGATCCCTGTTTGAAACTGGAAGGGCTAGATCCCAATTTCGAAGCGGTTGGATAAATTTACCTCTAGTAAATTTATTCTATAACATGACAACCTCTGGGAATTTACAGAGCAATAACATAGTGGCGACCATACTGGGGACTGAACAAATTTTCCATCTCACGATTTATTTTCCCTAGACAAAGAAGACTTTATTTCTAAACTATTCATAAGATCCAAATTCATAAGGAGATAATGTTCAGAGGTTGATTAAAGTTTGTATATATTTAGTTTAAAGATTTCTAAAAATAAAATAAAAATTGAAATTCTGGCTCCCAAAAGAGTTTTCACTAGATCTCATCCAGATCCAAAACCTGCAACAACAATTACTCAGAAAGAAAGAAAAATTACTCAAAAAGAAAAAACATTGCAGAGGGTTACGGGAATCACAATCCTCTTCTTAGGTTCCCTTCTCTCCCTGAGAAACTGGTTTCCCTTCAGGATCTCTAGTTTGACATATCTTTTGAACAAAGCCTTTTCGGAACAAAATATGATAGCTTTGTAAGTGAAACAGTTTTAGATCAAACCATCCTACAACCCAGGACCCCTGAAATATTTTCTCCTAGAGTTGATGTTGATCAATGATTTCTTCAAGAATTTGACAAGATAGAAGATCTAGTTGTGAATCTTGATCAAGCCTTAAACAAAGATCACTTTCAGTAGTCAGTCGAACTCTCCACCTTGACTATTGTTGCAGTTTCTATTAAACCTAAACCAGTTCATTCATCTCTTCCCAACCCTTCATCTTCCACAGCTTTTGTCACCTCTCCTCCAATCACACAGGTTGTTGTTTAGCCTCCTCCACCAATCATGGAAACAAGATATGATCCATTGGTGTTGGTTGCTCCTTTACATGCCATGCCTCAGGATTATCAAACCAGACTCCCTCAATTTGATAGTACTAGTCCTCTAAATGCACAACAACATGTTGAAAAAATGAATGATTATTTTGATTTGTAGGAAGTAGATGAAGCTGATGTGCAAATGAGACTATTTGCACAGAGTCTGACCGAAGAAGTCAAAAAGTGGTTCAAAACCTTACGTGCTGCTTCCATAACTGACATTTCTTATTTTCATCGAATTTTCCTTGACAGGTGGGAGGTAAAGAAAAATCCTCTCCATATCTTGTCAGAATATGAGAATATCAGAAGGAACCAAGGAGAGACAGTGCAGGATTACTGCACTCGCTTCAACAATCTATACAATGCAATTCCAGCTGATATTAAACCACCTCAAGGTTTGACATTAATGAAATTCCCCGATGGATTCGACACTGACATGTCGTATCAACTAAGGGAAAGCAACTGTGTTGCTCTAGAAGACATGCAAAAAAGTTTCGTTAGTGTGGAAGCAAATCTTTCAGCCAGAAGAGCTAATTAGAGAACAAAAAGGAGGGTCACGATTAAGGAAGAGCCTTCCACTTCCTCTTCAGATGCAAAACTATATTCTCTCGCTAGATATATGGAGATAATGATGGAGAGGCTTACTATAACTGACATAAATCCACCCAGGGAAAACCAAGCCGTTCCTCAAATTCAAAATCCAAACTTCAGAAGAAATCCTCCCCAGATCAGGCAGAGAGATCCAAGGGATCAAAGAGAACAGAGGGGGCTTGATCAGCAGATTAGACCACCCCTCCAAGAAAATTATGTTGATGAAGGTGAGGATATAATCAAAGAATTGGACGATACTCATATAAACCTCATGGGAATTCATGATGATGAATCCATTTTTCTTACTCAGGAAGAGCACGAGCTCTTCCTCCTTTCACAAACAAAGGTAAACGAGGAAGCAGAGGAGACATAACAAGAGGCCTTTGAAAATTCTATAATGGAAGTACACAAACAGTATAACCTGAGAAGAAAGAAATAAAATGACCACCCTCCAAAGAAGGCTGCTGAAACAAAGAAGGCCATCGAAATGAAGAATATAGTCAAGATCAAGAAAACCTCAGAAACTTCTCTCAATAAAGTCCCTGAGAGAAATAATACCGAACCTCCTACAAAAAGAAACCCCAAAATTTTACAAAGATCAAATCAGACTGAGGTTTCGTCAACTAGTCAACCAAGTGCTTCTGCCCATAGGACTCCGATTGATAAACCAGAAGTGCAGAGCCTAGGCAAATCTTCCACTACTTTCAGCCTTGAAGGGGAAATAGCTAAGCTGAAGATTCCCATTCCCCTTTCTGAGATGATGATAAAGAATGATTACAGGTCACAGGTGATTAAATCTTTAAGCATTGAACCAAAGATAGGTACAAAGGCCTTTAATGTCGGGTCAGCAAATCACTCGGACATGGTAAATCATGATGATGATCAACCTGAGCTCCTATTTGGTCCTGAAGTTGATGGTCAAACTGATAACAGTGTCATTGCCCCTTTTTACATCAGCCTGAATATCCATGACTTGATATTACACAACATTATGCTGGATTCGGGTACCTCTCACAACCTGATGCCCAAAGCTGTGATGGAAAAGTTGGGACTTGAGGTCACCAGACCCTACAAGGATTTTCATTCTTTTGACTCTAGCAAGGTCAAATGTATAGGTCTAATTAAAGATTTATGCATCACCCTAGCTCAAATCCCAGCAAAGAGTATGGTGATAGATATCGTAGTTGCAGACATTTCCCCGAAATACAGTATGTTACTATCAATATCCTGGGGAGCTAAGATGAAACGTACCCTGCAGCTATATGTGTCCTATGCCACCATCTCGGTATTTGGACAACACAGAATATTGTACAGAGAGACTCTGATGAAGTATATGGTCAATAGTCAGGAAAAGCCACACAACTACCCATTATACTCTATGCACTCTGACATGGATTATTTCATTCTATACAATGATGGTGACTTGGAAGGACAAATCACTCAGCTGGAAGATGATACACCTGATCCGAAAGAAGATAAAGCAATTTCTGAGGTAAGAAATACTGCAACTATTGAAAGCGAGGAACTGCCAATAGAATTTTGGAGCATGGATTTTGATGGAGCTATGAGCAAGGAGGGAGATGGATCTGGAGTTTGGTCGCATAATCACAAATTGAGGTATTCAAAGAGCCATTCTTACAAACTGAATTTCCAATGCACTAACAACATAGATGAGTATGAAGCTTTGATGCTCGGCCTAAAACAATTGAAGAAGGTTGGTTCCAAACAGATTATGGCAAGGGGTGATTCTGAACTTATTATTAAGAAAATTAAAGGTGAGTATGTAGCTAAACATCCCAGAATTAGAGCTTAAAGGAATGTTGTTTTGTATTCCCTTCAATGTTTTACTGAAATCGACTTGCAGGTAATGCCCAGGGGACAAAACATACTAGCAGACGGGTTGGCTACCTCAGTAGCTACATGTAAAATACCTTTATGTCCCACTCGCAAATACACAATGGAGGTGAAGTGAAGACCAACCATTCCAGACAACATCAGATACTGGCAGGTATTTTGGAATGACAATCAAATTGAAGACTTTCTACAGCATAAGAATGATTTCGGATGTACAAATATAGATTTAGAGAATGATGATGATAATGTAAATATATCTGTTTCTAAAAATTGTAGTGTAAATAAAGTAGACTCGGATGAATTGAAAGAAAACGAGGTAGATTATGGTATTTTACAGTTGAAAAATAGTGTGTTACCTAGAGGTTTAGTTCTGCTAGAAGACCTGTTCGATTTTAACGATGTAGCGAAAAAAACAAAAATTGAAGCTAGTGGTAAAGAGGTTGAAGAGTGTAACATAGGAATAGAAGAAAAACCCATGATGATAAAACTTTCCAAATCTCTACCCCTTGATAAAAAACACACATACATTGAACTATTTAAGGAATATGTAGATGTGTTTGCTTGGGGTTATGAGGACTTAAAATATTATGACACAAGTATCATACAGCATCGGATCCCAATAAAAGAAGAACACAAACCTTTCAGTCGGAAACTTAGGAGAATCAATCCCAAGTTGTTTCCCCTGATAGAAAAGGAAATCAAAAAAATGTATGATGCCAAAATTATA
>CBVK0100964120.1:0-10315 GCA_900067695.1 Picea abies | reverse complement strand
ATTTGGATTTGGAGCTAGGGAAGCTAGTCAAATGTTCCCCACAATATTAGGCATCATTCTTGCAAAAATGCCAATGCATTTTTTATCGTTAACAGATGGTGAATGTGCAGAGGTAGGGAATCTCACCTTACATCTTTCAGAAAATTATTTGGCCCAAATGTTAAATCTTCCCCAGACAAGAAAAAAATTATTCAGAAACAAAGATTTTAATGTCATATCTCAAGACTCTATCTTAGCTAGAAATAGACAAAACCTATGGTCTGTAGGGGTATCTAGGACTTGGTTTAAAGAGCCCTGGAGAGAACTGATCTTTTTTATTCAAAAGTATATAACCGATGAAGTCTATTTCAGTCTAGTTTATCTTTATCATATCAAAATTCTCGTGCATCTTAAATGGGATAGTCCATTGAATATGCCTCACTATTTTGTCAAATCTCTTATTAAAATGTCCAAAACTATTCAGAAACAAAAAATAAATATTCACAAATCCTTATACCATCATGGTCTCATTCAAATAATTGTCAAGAGCGAATTAAAAAACTAGGTGTTGAATGGAATAAATTTCTTCATGAAAATAGTTTTGAAAAACAAGTAATTACAAAGGTTTCTGCAGATGTTGCATTGCAAGATACTACATGTATTGAAACTAATGATATATTGAATCCCACAATGGATGACACAAAATAAGTGCAGAAGATTCGTAATATATCATGGGTCAAAAAATATAGAAAAGGAAATAACAATCTCAAGAAAAAACAGTTACTAAATTGGTGCCCTAAATGAGGATGACACGATCTATGGCTAAAAGGATTTTAGAAGATAAAAAAAAAATGGAATCTACCTCCATCAAACCAGCAAATAAAAGTAAGGCTCAGGCGACATAATCAAACACTAAACCCTCTCCGAAATTAGATGCTTCTCAACAATCGTTATATGAATATATTAATTATAAGGAAAAGGTAGACAAAGAATCTTTAGTCTTAAATGACTCATAGGTTTCACCAGATATCAACATCAATAGAGATGATTTTCATGTAACCAAATAACATGAGAATAGAGAGATACCAACAAACATAAATCTTGAAGCAAGCCAACCTTTAATGCCAGAAGATGATTTGCTCACCCTGTCAAACTTTATGATGACCTCTCTCTTGAGAAGAAGAGAAGATTAGATCACCAGGCCAAAGAATGAAATGCAAAAATTTAACACTCTTGACAAATTCATTAAATATGAAAACAAATCCCAAAAGTTGTATAGTCGAAAGATTCAATATGAAAATGAATAGTTGATAAAGGAGAATGATTTGCTGGTGAAATATGCTCACAAATGGCTCAATAAGTAAAAAGGACTTCAGCAAGAGAATCAAAATCTGCAAGTGAAGATCCTAATGCGTAAACCTAGAAGGAAGCTAAACAAAAATAAGCATCAAAGCTAAGCAACAGAGGAAGAAAAATACATTTACAAGTTTTGACCAATTTCCATACAATTTTTTATTGTCAATATGCATATCTTTTACTTGTTTTTCCTAAAAGATTTTGATTACCTATTTTCCTTCACCTCTTCCCTAAATCCAACATGTCAATAATGATGAAATCCTAAGGTGTGGACATTTATATTTTGATGTGCTAAATTTAGTAATTGGATTTGAGTCTATTGTGATTGTTTACCAAATCTACGATGTTTTTGTAATTACTCCGTCGATACCATATGTGCAGAAAATAAACAGAAGGTCAACAATATGGATCGTTATCCTCGTATGGTGTGTTGTCAAGATATATTCTCTAATAAATATTCTCTACAAATCCTTGATCAAGGATAAAGTCAAGATAGATGTCAAGTAATGGGAATTCCACAACAACGAAACAAAAATCTTATTTTCCTCTCTAAGGATTTTTCTCAGATCTCAAATCGAGATTTTTTAGAAAGAAACAATTTGTAATAAATATATCAACTGATCTTAGGATAATTAGTTAGTTAATTCGAATTATAATTATTTAAGTTTTCAATCAACTTGAGGGGGGGATTTTGGAATTTATCAGGTTGATTCTTCTTTCCTAAACACTGCTAAGTTTTTTCTACACCAAAGACCAGAATATTGAAGTACATTCGGTATTATTTTTGAAATATCTTTTATCATCTCTTTCTCTCTTTTGGAAATTGTCTTGTTTTGAATTGGAATTTATTGTTCTCAAAAAGTTTTGGTTTCAATCTTGATTAAAACATTTTTTTTTATCTTTTGTATTGGATTAAGCAAAATTTGTTACATAGTTGCATTTTTGTTTACTATTATTTAATCTTCCTTCTCCCAATTATTTCAAATCCTTAGTTAGTTTGCATCTCATATCAAGTATAATACTCGTTGTTTTATCACAATTATTTTTATGGTTTTCATGAAATAGATGTATAATATTAAAACAATGATAGATGGTGAAAATTCTTTCTTGCATATTTGTCATTGCTATTTTATTTATTCTTGATATATGATAAATGATCTAGTTGAGAAATCGTTGATAATCTCTTGATATAAGATTTTTCCTTACATCTTTTGTATTCAAAAGTATAAAGATCATTTATGGTTATCATTAAAGTATAGATGCTAGTAATTCATACCTTTTCATAGGTAAAGTTGTTAGTTTGTTTTAATTATTATTGAAGCAAGGAAATCTTTCTAAAATTCTTTAAGAATCAATATTCTTCATCTATAGATGTTATTTTTTCTCGCATTCATGAGATAGAATATGTAGTTAAGTTCTGTTTTAATCAATAATAGGATCATTTAAATCATGGGTTAAATTATTAAGTCACTTTTCAGAGTGTAAACTTGTTATGTTGTAAACTAAGCCCACTGAATCAGTTGGAAACTACCATCCCAAACAAGAACAAGTCTAATTGGGACTTGTGATCGGGTAGTTATCCCTTGTTACAAGAGGGAACTTTCCTGCTTGTCAACACCTATCAAGACCTTTTTTGGGTACAATATATGCACATATAATCTACATAGAAAGGGAATATGACCATCACCAATGGTTAATCTAAAAAACAACTTATCATCTACCCCCCTTCCAAGCCACAAATTGAAGAAGAAATTCCAGTATGGGTAGGAAAAGAAGATGAAGAAGATTTACCTCAAACATCAATTTACCCTCTCCTCTCCATTGATATAGCCTTAGCTGTGAAAAAATCATATGGTTGACACTTTCATCTCCAACTTTATACATACTATGTACCCTACTACTATAAAAATTGATGGTTTTGATGAAAAACAACAAGCACAATAGTCTGAACCTTATTCTGATTTGATAGAGGGTTTATGTAAAGACTTACCGACTACTGATATAGACAAATTTGTAATAAAAATAGTGGAAATATATCCTTCAAAAAATCTGAAAATTAGCATTGCATTGACTGATGAACAAGTACATAAATTGTTGGATGTCCTTAATAATCATACTGCAACATTTGCATGGTATTTCAAGGACATGAAAATAGTTGATTTGGACATTTTTAATCATCATATTTACATGAAGGATGAATCTATGCCTATTAGGTAACCTTAAAGAAGGATGGACCCTACTTTAAAGGACATTGTCAAGGGAGAACTCCAAAATATCTTAGAAGCATGATTCATTTATCCTATCTCTAATAGTGATTGGCTCTCACCCTTGTTTATTGTTCCTAATAAGAATGAAAAATGGAAAATGTGCGTGGATTATAGAGAACTCAACAAGCCACTAGGAAAGACCATTTCCCCTTTCCTTTCATGGAAAAAGTATTATATGTACTAGTAAGGAGAAAGTACATCTCATGCTTAGATGGGTTTAGTGGGTAAAACCATATTTAGATAATCTTTGAGGATCAAGATAAAACCACCTTCAGGTTTCCTTGGGGAATATATTCCTACAAGGTCCTTCACTTTGGCCTTTGCAATTCTCCTACAAATTTTCAAAGAGTTGTATTGAGAATGTTTTCAAACCTCATCCATGAAAGTATAGAAATATACATGGTTGAATTCATACCTTATGGAAATTCCTTCTAGGAATCCTTGACCAACCCTAAAAAGGTACTAAAAAGATGTGAAGAAATGAACCTCTCACTCAACCATGAGAAATTCAACATCCTTATGAGTGAGGGAGTTGTCTTGGATCACCATATCTCCTCCAAGGGGATTGAAGTATACCAAACCATAGTGAATATCATAAAACACCTATATACAACTCAAAAGAAAAAAAAAAGATGTAAGGAATTTTCTTGGTCATGCAAGATAGCGAATTTTTCTAGACAATAGAATGCCAATTTTTTTTTCATATTATTAGATAAAAACTCATAAAAACCCTTGTGTTGCAAGGTACTAAGAGGGTCAAGATAGCGAATTTTTCTAGACAATAGAATGCCAATTTTTTTTTCATATTATTAGATAAAAACTCATAAAAACCCTTGTGTTGCAAGGTACTAAGAGGGTCATCCCTTTCCACATTCATACTTATGCATTGAAATGGAATCAGGGGAAGTTTTAGGCCAACAAAAACACAAACTCTCCTTTGTAATTTACTTTATCAACAAAAAATTATCTAGTGCAAAGTTGAATTATACTATCATAGAGAAAGAGTTCCTTGAGGTAGTTTATGCCATTAACAAGTTTAGACATTATGTTATTGGCTATCCAATATTTGTGCGTACACATAATGTTTCCATTAGGCATTTGATTAAAAAAAATTACATTAGTGGTAGAATCATTAGATGGATTTTACTACTACAAGAATTTTGTTCTCACAATACTTAACAACCCTGGAAAACAAAATGTTGTTGCAATTTTTTTTATCAAGGATAACTAGTACTAAAAATGATGAGGTACTATATGAAAAATTTATATAAGACATATCTTAGAAATATCAGTATAAACCCCATAGTTTTTTGACATAGACAACTATTTATCCACATGTATGTTTCCTCAATATTTCTTCTATAGAGAGCATTACAAAATCATCAGGAAAATTTCCACCTACACTTGGCTTAAGGGATACTTGCTCAAGCTTGTGCCTAATCAAATATTGAGAAGATGTGTTATACAAGATGAAATACATGAAATCCTCCATGCATGTCATGACGAGTCCTATAAGGTTCACTATGAATAAAAGAGGAAAACTTACAAAATCTTTCAAGATGGTACTATTATTATGTCTCTCAGTGGGAGGTATACCAAAGTATGAGAAAACTTACCAAAAGAGATACAATTTCTTTTTATCCTAGAGTCTAATTGGAATATTTTTAAAAAATGGGGCCTAGACTTTATAGGGCCCGTTTACCCTACTTCGAACCAACATAATCATGTCCTAGTATGCATTGATTACTTGAAAAAATGGGTAGAAGTGAAGGAAATGAGGAATGGAATATAATAAAATGTAGCTAAATTTCTACATGAAAATATATTCTCAATATTTGGGGCCTCAAGGGAGATAGTTACATATTAATTTCCCCAATTCACCTCAAATATCATTGGACACATCATGTAGTTGAACAATATACACTTTTGAAAGTTTGTTACATACCACCCTCACGCAAATGGACATGTAGAGGTGACCAACAAAGAATTGGAGAACATCCTCATGAAGACAATCATCATGCATAAGAAATATTCAGAAAACGGGCTAATTGAAGTTGTATGGGAATATAACACAACTTGGAATACCACCATAGGATTCACCCCCTACGAAATGGTCTATGGAAAAAAGGCCATCTTCCCTACTGCACTTGAATTTTTCACACTAAGGATCGACTCCATCCTGAATGTAGACCTCTCATCAACCCAAAAGGAAATATTTCAATAGTTGAATGCATTGGATGAGTACAGATAAAATGCATCGCTCCACATAGAGGTGGCACAACTACAAATAAAAAGATGGCATGGAAAGAAAAGTAGGCCTAGAAGTTTCAAGGAAGGGGATTGGGCACTCCTTTATGAATCAAGATTCAAGGAATTGAAAAGGGAATTGAGAACTAGATGGTTGGTACCTTACAAGTTTGAGACATGTTATGATAATGGCTCAGTGAAAATCAAGACAATAGATGAGGAGAACATCCCCCTCTTAGTCAATGACTATAAGCTCAATATCTACAACAAGCATCTATCAAAGGAAGAATTCATATCCATAGTCAAAGCTCAATAACTAGATGTGGTTGAGAGTGTTGGTTGTGGAGCTTAATTATTTTTCTAATTCATAGGTCTTGTTTCAACCATGCTTGGATCCCAATTTTTGATGTGGGGTTCCCCCCCACTATTGTCACCGGGGGGTCCAAGGGGGAAACAAAAATTATTTGTATCTCCCCTAGTAGAGGTTCGGGGTGGCACCCATGAAGAGAATGTTTTTTGAAAAATTCCTTTTGAAATATTGTAATTTCATAATCAATGTAGACCATTAATTATTACATCACAGATTTGACAGTAGAGGTTATGTTGGTAACATTTTTCCCTATAAGGAAACCTTGTTTTTAAAGAGGACATTGTATTCCAAATGTGCACGATGACGAAGAGTATTGTGATTGAGAGAGGAGACTATGAGATATTGAAGAGGGGATTGCATCTGATTTGTTGTAGGTGTTATCCCTTCATTTTTTTCGATGGAATAAAGGAAGGACTGACTGTTTCTCCATGGACATAACTCGTATCGGGTGAACCATGTATATCAATGTCTCTTTTGTATTATTTTCTTTTGTGTTTTATTTCCACATTCATTTTTATTTGTTTTATTTTTATTGATCCACGATCCTATTCCTAACAACTGGTATCAGAGTCGAAGGTATATTTGGTTAATAACCGCAAAGGAAAGGAGGGTTCCTAGTTCGAGTGGGAGCAATGGCATAAGAATACACTTTTAGGTTCGAGAAGTTTAACGACCAAAACTACCAACTATGGAAGATGAAACTGGAGGAATATATATATCAGAAGAATCTTTTGCTACCATTTGGTAGAATAACAAATAATTCGACAAGTATGAAGGGTGAAAAATGGGAGGTTCTTGACAAAAAGACACTAGGAATAATATGATTGTGCCTAGTAGCGTTAATGGCTTTCAACATTTCAAAATAAAATAGAATAGAGGATATGATAAAGGAATTAGATAGACTGTATGAAAAACCCTTAGCCTCCAACACGGTATTTCTTTTTAATCGTTTATTTAATATGAAGAAGTTAGAAGGTGGGTCTGTTGTTGATCATTTAAATGAGTTTAACACACTCACCAGTCAGTTAAGTTATATAGTGGTAAAATTTGATGATGAGGTTAGGACTCTTTTTATTTTGTTCTCATTGTTAGAAACTTGGAATGATTTTGTAATGGTTGTGAGTAATTATGTATATGGCTCAAACACTTTAAAGTTTGATGATGTTGTTGGTGTTATCCTTAGAAAGGAAATGTGATGGAAAAGCATAGGTGAGACATTAGGTATTTCTTTGACTATGGGGAACAGGGGAAGACAAAGGGAGAGAGGAAAGATCCCAGGGAATCATGGGAAGTATAATAAGAGAATATCCAAATCCAAAGGAAAGATGGAGTGTTTTCATTGCAGGAAGAGAGGACACCTAAAGAAAGATCGTTGGTCTTGAAAAGGAAAACAAGGAGATGGACAACCAAAAAATAGTTAGGAAATAAATGTAGCATGTGATGTATTGCAAGAAACTTTAATCCTTTCATTAGATAATATTACTTATTCTTGGGTGGTAGACTCAAGGGATTCATTTCCTTCCACATCCAATAGGAAATATTTTCAAGACTATGTTCAAGGTGATTTTGGACAGGTTTAATTAGGTGATGATAAACCATGTAAAATTGTTGGAGAGGTTAAGAAATAGATAAAATAATAGAATGGAAACCAATGGTTTCTAAAAGAGGTGAAGCATGTTCTTAATTTGAGAATAAATATAATTTCATCAGAGAAGTTGAGAAGTGAATGTTTTACAGTTACATTTACAGAAAATTCATGGAAGGCCACTAAAGGATCACTGATAATATCAAAAAGAGAGAAGGTAGGTACATTGTATTTATGTACCGATAATATTGAATTTTTTATCGCCTTAGTTTCTATAGGATAAAATACAACATTGTGGCATCGTACGCTTGGGAAAATGAGTGAGAAGGGGATGCAAATTCTCCACTCAAGGAATTTGTTTCCAAATTTGAAGTAGGTTGATTTGGACTTATGTGAGCACTATGTTTAATGAAAACAAAAGAGAGTAATATTTATCAAATTTGGGAAGAAAATGAAGTGTGAAAAGTTATATCTTGTGCATACAGATGTATGGGGATCAGCTCAGGTATCATCTCTTGGTGGATATTATTATTATGTTATTTTATTGTTGATGTGACTAGGAAAAATTGGGTTTATTGCATTCAAAAAAAATCTAATGTCTTTGATACTTTTAAGGATGGAAAGCCTTGGTTGAGAATGAGACAAGAAATAAGTTGAAGTGTCTCAAATCAGATAATGGAGGATAATGTTGCAACAAGGATTTTTATGGTTATTGTTCATACCATGGGATTCATAGAGAAAATATGGTTCTGGGAACATTGCAATAAAATGGTGTGTCAGAAAGGATGAACATAACAATCATGGAGAGTGCAAGTATGAGATTTCATGCAAGATTTCCCTTATAGTTTTGGGAAGAAGATGTGGATACTATTGTTTACTTAATAAATAGTGGGCCTTCAAGTTCTTTGGATGGTGGCATTCCAGAGGAGGCATGGACATGTAAAAAGATAAACTACTCATTTCTAAAGACTTTTAGTTGTACATCATGTGTCCATATTGATAGAGAAAATAGAACAAATCTTGAGGCAAAATAAGAGAATTATACTTTTATTCTATATGGAGTTAATGATTTTGGTTATCATTTATTGGATTATGAAAATCACAAAATCATTAGGAGTGGAGATGTGGTATTCAATGAGAAGGTCATGTACAAAGATAATTTGTACTAAAAAAATAGGAAAAGGAAAACAAAAAATAGATAATGCTTGATGAAATCAGAAAAAATGAAATTCCAAAGATTTCATAAAATGAAAATGTTCAAGAAAAACAACAAAAGAAGAAGACACCTAAAACTCCTGCAAGTGTTTCCTTTTTTTTAACAGAAACGGTTGGGAATTTATATATTAAAAAAGAGCAACAGATCTCCACAAATTACATATGACAAAGCAAAAAATCCTTTGTTGATTTCCTGAGAATCTAACTTTCTATGAAAATCTAGAGAAGCTAGCATAGCCAGTCCAAAAGATCTACGATTTTTCCAAGTAAAAATGGCAACAAGCATGTTCAAAACTAACAAAATTTTACATTTCATTTAAAACCTGACTAGTGATTTTGAGGAGGCTCTAGTTCTTCCTGTTGTTCCACTTGTTGCGTCGATGGATTCACCTCTGTATAGTGAAAGTTTGTTTGTCCTGGAGTTGAAGGGGCCGAGGGGTGATCATTGCTAGCAGGTGAGTGAAAGGTGGATGTGAGCCTTGACTCACTAGAGCTGATAGAATTCTTTGGTTGTTGTGGGTGGGTTGGGGGATTTGCCAATTATTGAGCAACTACCTCGATTTTCCTTGTGTTCCTGTTAATTCCCCTGATGGAAATTTCCAACTCCTATTTATTTTGTATTTCCTATTGGTGCAGCTGAGCTTGCAAGTTCACCATTTCCTCTCATAGTCCCTGGTTTTCTCGCTGAAACTCACAGTGTCGAGAGTATGTGCATTCCTCCGCTCTTCTAACATCTATGCATAATGAGATGATTTTTTCTTAGAGTTCCTCCGATACACAAGTCAGACAAGAGCAGGGGGCTCTTGATATTCTCCACATATTGACACAAAGTCTCAGGAACACACTGAACAGAAAGACATTGTAGAATCGATGAACGCAATAAGAACAAGCAGGGAGAGAATACCAACCAAAATGCGAGCAAAGAATCTTGAAGTTCAAGGTGATGGCGCTGAAAAATAGCTAGAGGATCCATGATTGCTATAATGACGTACCCTTGATGGAACAGGGTGCTAGAGCCACCCACGAGCAAAGTTGAGTTTGTGCAGGGTAGAGAGCTGGAGCTAATGCCATGAGCATACGAGTGAACGACAAGAGGGGCGAGTGAAGCTCCGCAGAATATAAGGGGAGTACAGGCAATTAATGGGAAGACATGAGAAGGAGGGAAAGGGTCATGTCGACTAAGTAAGGGGGATGCTATTAAGAACCAAACATCAATATAGCATAGAAAAACCTCAGGAAAAGTACTCAATGCCTTGAAAAAGAGATAATTTCAGATAATAAGCCTTTTCGAGGGGG